>NDXZ01062390.1:0-18409 GCA_003055125.1 Paykullia maculata | reverse complement strand
TTTGGCAATCATATAATAATTGCAGTAATAATAGAATTTTAAAATTGTCTGTGATCATATTACCGTGACCATACTCAACTATGCTTTTTCTCTGGGTGTATGCTGTCATATTGTTTTAATGTCTTATAAATTTAAAATGGTTTAAGTACATTGTTGTTGGTTTCCATACTAAAGTGTCCTATAATAATATGACTCTGACTGCTATGTTTATTGGGCTGTCGTAAACTATCCTCAGAGAGCTTAGCCAAACGGTTGAAAGCCGTTCGGGCAAAGCGGTCAAGCCGTCGATATTTGTTAGTAGCAGCAGCCGCCAATATCCGTCTAGTTGCAAAAAAAATGAAACAAAAATTGAAGAATACATGGTAATATATATAAACACCAAGATTTAAAAGCGCAACTGCACAAAATTTATATTTTTTTAGAAAACTACTAAATATTCATATATATGGGTCATTTCATGTCAAGTGGATCAACTTTTGAAACCGATATCTTTCGATCTGGATGAAATTTGCACCAAAGTTAGTCCTATTGGAGAGACACAATTTTTCAGCAAGATCGGTCAAGAACTCTCTGAGTTAGAGGGGGTCAAAATTTGACCTTTTGGCCAAACAGATGTTTTTTCTCATTCATGTAACTTATTACCTATTGCTTTTAGAAAAATTTGTCCCAAATAGTTTAGATAGCTATTTCTTCAATCTTTCCAAAAAAAAATTTTTTTTAAAAATAAAAATTTATTTTTCTTAATTTATTGCAAAATTAATTTTTTTTTTCAAAATGGGCCCAAATTGAAAGCAAATTTCATCCTGATGGAAAGAGACATCGATTTTAAAAATTGGTCCACTTGACGTGAAATAACCCATATACTTTAAGCCGATTATAAGTCACCGTCGAAGAGAAAGCGGTAACAAAAGTAGTCAGCGCAGGGGTATGCCAATCAGCTGTGTTTGCTTATATTTACAATATCAAAAATGTATTTTTCGCATAAACCGTCTATTATTTTAGTTTTTTTACTTATTTTTGGCATTCTAATTGAGGCAAACATTTATTTTGATAATTTTTCTTTTATTGCACCACCTGATTTAAATTTCATATAGCACACTTAGTTATGAGGGGGTATTCACAATAGTCAAATTTTTTTATGTCTTAAACTAAAGACATATGACATAAGACACCTTGTGAATCACCCAAATGTTAATACACACTACAAGGTAATTATACTTAAGAGTTGATTTTTATTAGAATTTTTCATTTATAAGGTTTGAGAATGTATGTGTTTTTGACATTAGCAGATTAACAGCAAATAAACAACTGATCATAGGAGGTCACCTACATGTATAATTGAACTATAGTCTGACCTAAGTATTGATGATATAGTTCCGTAAAGTCTTTGCCAATTTACCGCCAAAAGTTTGTAATTAATTATAAGTTTTTTTAAAACCTTCATTTTAATGCAAGCGATAGTGCTATTCAATTCCACTCCAACTAGCTTTACCAGCAGGGTGTCCAGCTTATTGCCAATAGCACGATGTTATTATAAATTGTTTTTATTTTCTATTATTGTGGTTCAAACATATGTGTGTATAATTATTTTTGCGCTATAATGATTATTTTCCCATTTCTTTGCAATTCCAAATATAAAATTTTAACGTAAAAAATTTTCTTTGGAAAACATTCTTTTAAAATCTATTTATTCGCCAGCAATTCTCTGAGTAATTTTAAGCAAGTTCTTGCAATTGAATTAAACAAAAAAAAGCTTTCAACTTTACGTTAAAAATAATTGTAAATGTGCATTGAAACTTGTAGACAAAAATTTGCTCGACAACAGTAACATCATTATCATCGTTAATAATACGAGCAACAAAACAGCAACAGTTTTGTAATAAATGCAGACACACAAACGAACACACACACACACGTACATATTTTAAACAAATTCCCACCTAGAGATTTTTATTTTGTGGCAACAATTAGTCCTTTTTCTTTGTAAACAGCAACAACATAACAAATATTTTTATTGTTGCTATTGCAGTCGATGTTCGTTGTTGTTGCTGTTAAAGCAAATTTTTTTGTCTCTCACTCACTCTCTTTTTGGCTCTCTAACAAATACCGCCGCCTACTGCAAAATATTTGTAAAATTCTAGTTGGTAGTTTTCTGGTATTTATTGTTGGCATAAAAATTTTTGCTGAAGAGACGGTGAAGACCATGGCAGGTGGGGAAGGTATGGTATGAATGTTGGTAGGCCGATTAGTTACATATGTACATGTTACATTGTAAAACATATTGACTATTGGTTTAACAACAGAACAAACAAAAAATAAATGGCCCAAATGTACAAACTCTCTCACACACACACACTTAAATAGATTAATGGCCAAGTTTCGTTTGTTGTTTGCAGCATTTTGTGTATTGGATAGGGCTTTAAGAAGAAATGTGGCGGATTTATATATGTGTGATGCCTAAGCATAGATATCGAAATGCAATTAAGCGCATTTTTAAGACCAAAATGTTAAATAAATATATGTGAATGTACGTACGTACATATGTATGTATGTTATAACAACAATAACAATACCAATAACAACATCATCATCTATGTCAGCCACATACTGTTTGCGCACTATCGATATGTACTTGACTAAAGGTTTCTTGCAACAATTTCCCAGCGGGCAAATACATATTCGAAACAAACTAAAAAAGTGTTCGCTTTTATTCTGTTGATCTTTTAATGGTTTTCTACAGTGTCGCCCCTGCCACATTAATTGAAGTTTTTCATACTTTGTTGCTTTATGGTAATAAAAAGCCTTAAGCCTCCGGCCCAAATACCTGTTCGTAATAAAATTGATTTAAACGCCAGTTGTAAACAAATATAATATTTAATATGACTAACAAAAATTGGATTATTTTTTAATATTTTTTCAAAGACGTACATATACATATATAAAGAAATATATGCATACATACAAATTCTTTGTTTCTTTAAAAATTTTATTCAAGAATATCTGTTTAAAAATAAAAAAAATGTATTGTTAATATAATTTTTCTATAAAGAAATAAAATTTTTTTAAAAAAAAATTTCTCTAAAGAGAAACTAAATAAATGTATGTCAAAAAGGTATTAAAGTTTTTTGGTTTTTTAAATTAAGGAAAAACTAGTAAAAGCGCTATATTAGGCTATCACAAACTTTATATACCTTTCACTACGTGTAGGTATGTAATAAGAAGTGTATTTAGGTATGTATGTACATATGTATTTATGTACTAACATTTAACATAAATACATATGTATTTACATGTCCGAAAATTTAAATTTAAAGGCTTGGAAAAATTCATTTTTTTATGATATTAATTGAAGTCCATATAGGTTTTTTGGCAATATCTTTGCGGATTCTGGGACAATTGATATATTTTTTTTGTCAAATTTCCCATAATGGCATGTCTAATTAACATTAACATAATGGCATAATTAACCAAAAAAAAATTGTTTGTGCTTCTATCTCATTAATTGTCGGATTTTGGTGATTTTTAATAGGACGAATCTCGGGAATGTTTCTGATAGTTTGATACTAGTAACGCGTCCGTGGGATATCAGGGAGCTAAGGGAAATTGGTTTCAACAGACTGACAGACAGACAGACAGACATGGCTGAATCGACCTTTCTATCTATAAGGATTCAAAATATATGTATATACTTTATGGGGTCGCAAGTGAATATTGTATAAATTACAAACGGAATGACAAACTTATATAAAGGGTGTTTTTTATAGAGGTATAGAGCTTTGAAATGGAAAAAAAACAAAGATAAATTGTTTGAATTGACATGAAATTTACTTTATTCGAAAGATAATCATCTGGCATAATAATTTAAATATGACCGCCGCCACGGCTGGCTCGGACGTAGTCTAATCTGGAGGTCCAATTTTCGATGACTTTTATTCACATTTGTGGCCATATATCGGCAATAACGCTGTGAATGTTGTCCCCCAAGGGGTTAATCGTTCGGGTTTATTGTCGTAGACCAGCGACTTCCCATATCGCCATATAAATTAGTCTAGAAGCGGTAAATCGCACTATCTTGGAAGCCAATTTACGGGTTCGATACGTGAAACTATGCGGTTACCAAACGTTTCTATTAATAAATCAATTGTGGCACGAGCTGTGTGACATATTGCGTTGCCTTGTGGAAACCACAGCTCCTGCACATCATGGCTGTTCAATTGATGAACGAAAAAGTCAGTAATCATGGCTCTATAGCGGTCACCATTTACTGTAATGGTGTGATGATCATCAATTTTAAAGAAGTACGAACCAATGATTTCACCAGCCCATAAAGCACACCAAACAGTCAGTTTTCTGGATGTAACGGCGTCTCAACATATACTTGAGGATTATCATCACTCCAAATACGGCAGTTTTATTTATTGACGTATCCATTCAAACAAAAGTGAGCTTCATCGCTAACGGACGTAGTGCACGATACGTATTTCGAACAGATTTGCAGTCTATTAATGTTGAAATGAAAATGGCCGCCAGTCAAAAAAGCCAACTTTAAATTTTATACCTCTATAAAAAACACCCTTTATATATCCTTGCCGCTTGTGGTGAAGGGTATAAAAATATTATTTTCTATAAATAAAATATTTCATAACAAGTAAGAACGATGAAAAAAAGAGTGCTGACGATGAAATCGTACCTGGTTTCGAAAATGCGTTCAACTTGGCTGATATCTAATGGAAAACTGAATTTTTAAATAAAATAATAACATTCTCAACATATCACACTTTCAAAATGTAAGAACTTTAAGCCAAATTAAAATTTTTAATAAATTTATAGGTTAAAAAAGTTCAACAAATAGTAAATAAAACAGTTATTTAAAAAAAATAATATAAATGTGTAAAAATAACCCCAAAACCATAAAATTTAATAAAAATTTCTGATTTGAAGAGAAACAAGTAAGAGCACTATATTGGTTGTGCCAAATCTTATATACCCTTCACTTCAACAAATAATAAATATAACAATTATAAAACTTAAAGTTTTTTAAATCTATTCTCTGAAAACAGCAAGTCTTCAATAGAAGCCTTCTTTTAATTATTAAGTTAAAGTACATTTTTTTCCAGAAAAAAGCGAATTAAAACACATAGAGCCCACTTAAGGATTTATGGAGTAGAAAATGTATCAGAAACCATTTATTTTTTTGTTGACCTTGGTTGTTAATTTCCGATCGCAATGTTTGCTGGGCTATTATATGCTGTACATGCCTATGGTTAAATAGCTAAAGAATCTTCTTTTGAATGACTTTTTCTAAATACTTTTAGTCCATTGCGCAAAATGTACAGAATAAAAATAGGCATACATACACACACACACAGTTAAACAGACACAACATTCAGTTACGTAAAATGAAAATATATTTATATGAAAACGAAAGCTTTGAAGATATGCAGACGGCGCTTAAGATACTCTCTTATAACAAAAACAATAACCGCTGAAGAATAAAAATAAAAAAAAAAAAAACAAAGAACAGCGGCTTCTTTTTACATTGACTATTAGAAATATTTGCTGGTATATAAAGCTTATCACACCACCTGTAACACATCAAAGTATAAGAGATTTTGAGTGCAAAATCGAGTTACCAACAATACTAAAGAATTTTGTTACTAAATTTTAAATTTTATTTTCACACAAACGTAACGCTTCTGGGCCTAAAATATATTTTGTAAAAAAATTCATTTTTTTCAAATTTATTAATGGGCATAGCAAATTCGTTTTAGCCGATTATAGCACTCCGATTAGTTATAACTTACTTTTTCGTTGACTTTTTTTTTTGTTTTGAGCTTTCAAGTTTAAGGTTTTCTTTCAGTTACAATGAATTTCCACCGAGAATCAAGAAGGGCTTGTCGTACTTGTACTTAAATGGTTGGTTTGGTTAAAGATCAAAGTTTAAAAGAATGTATTAAACAAAAAGAAAAACTTATTAAAAAAAAAAATTATTTTTTTTTCAAACTTTAAAAAGAAGCAATTGACGTAATTTTTTATTAACGAATTAATTAAAAAGTATATTTAAATTAAAAAAAATTATAAAGATGAATCTTTTAGATCTTCATTTTAATTTTCATTTATAATGAAAATATATCAAATAAAAAATTCAAGCTTTTGTTAGAAATTACTGCCCTTTTTGAGCTTTTCGCCACAATATTGTGAAACAACCAACAAATGTTAAAAAAATTATTAGAAAACTCAATTCTATTAAAAAAATCATAAATGGGGTAGTAGTTTTTAGCCCACCGTATCTACATTTAAACTTAAACAATTTTTTCACAAATTCATACTTTTAAAGGCCAACTTTTTTTTCTTTAAATATTCCAAGTTTCAAGAAAATCTAAATAGTGGTTTAAAAGTTATACTAATTTCCATTTGTTTTTAGTAACACTGCAAGCTCTCCTTACATTAATGTTCAATTGCACACACGAACGCATTATCTTTGCAAATGATAACAGCATCATAAGCAGCTGTTTTTTGTTATATTAATTTTTATAGTAAAGATTATGGTGATGTAGTTTGGAAGGTTGTTTTTTTCTTAGCACAAAGTGTTAAATAAATTAACAAAATTTTTTATCATTTCGCTTAATAGTTTTGTCTTGGGATGCTTCCGGCAGACATAGCTAAATCTACTGAGGAAGTAACAAGGCACAAGAATATATGGTTTGTTGGGTCTAATATAAATGTATCCATCGTGGAAGATAACATCACATTTACTATGACTTAACTAAGCTTATCGATTAAAGAAATAATGGCTTAAAGTTTAAATTTGCATAAAAAAATAAGTCAAATTCGGCAACAGCTTGTGTAAGAAGAAATTAAAAATATTCTAATACCTTTAAATGTCTGCCCTATGTGTAATAAGAAAGAAGAAGCATGTTACAACAAATGCCATTTAAAACAAATTGTAATTTTTCTTAACCTTTTTTTTTGTAATAATTTTTTTTTTCGTTCATACACAGCTTAATGGTTGTCATGGTGGTCACTACGTTTATTATAATTTTTTTTTGTCTTTGTTTTGTGTCGATTTTAACAAATTGAGCTTCATTGTATTACCCGCTTAATACACCTTCTTTTATGTATGATTGTGTGTTTTTTATTGTTGTTGTTGCTATTATTTAATGTTGTTTTCATTTTCATTTGAAAATAAAAAAAGCAGCAACAACAACATTTAAGAACAACAATTGAGGCCTTATGGCGGCTTTTTCATGAGAGCCCACCTTAACGATTCTTTTGTTTTTGAGATTTTGAATTTTTGTTTGTTTCTCCGTTTGTTTGTTTGTTTATTTGTCTATGACCTTTAAGGTCATCATTAAGTAGCCACACGCCTTATTTTGTTTTTTTTTTATTACAGGTGTGTGTGTATGTGTGTGGTTGACCAGTATATTTTCATAATAAGAAAAAAATTTAATTCAGTGTAAGCCACACACAGTTTTTAAGATTGTAGAATTTTTTTTGTTTTTATTTTTTTTTTCTAAAGGGGTGGTGGTAATAAACAATTATTGGGAGGCTTTAAATTGATCAATTATGTTGGCAATGTAGCTGAGTTTATGCGTGTGTGTGGCCAAATAGCGCTTTTTGTAACTTTATTTATTATTTCACAACTAATGATGAGCAATTTATAGATTTGTAAATAAATTAAGAAAAATTAACGCATATTTTTTATTAGGGTAATAAAAAGCGAGAATTTGTAGATAATCTTTTACTAATAGAGTTTATAAAAACAATATTTTTGCTTAAAAATTTTTATAAAGATTTAAGAAAAAGCTAATTGATAAAGACGAAAGTTTTTTTTTAAATATTATTAAATTTAAAAATTTGCTATAATTTTTTTATTGAGAAAGTTGTCTTTAAATGCAGAAAAATGCGCCGCCACCGACACTGTATCGACTTTAAAGCTAAGCCGCCTTAAAACCAGCCGCCGATAGTATCAGCTGAGCTGCTAAAAATTGCATTAAGTTGCTATGTATTTTAAAAATACATATATGCATTCTAAGGTATTAGATATATTTTATGTCAAATATGATACTACTTCTTTTGCATGTAACTAAATTGTTCTAGAAAAGAGTTCCGTTAGATTTTTCTTCAATTAAGGCGTCAATTAATGATGATTACAAAAGTAAAAGTGTTTAGTCTGTGGTCATTTTGGAGTTTCTGCAGACACCTTAATATGTCCAATAAACTTGTATTAAGTAAATATGAATTTCGCAACCTTCTCTTGATTTTTTAAACCATGTATAGAAACTAATTGGCGCTGCAAAAAAGTATTAACACTCTAATTCGTTAAAGATTTTTTTTTATTATTTATTGAACATTCAACTTCAATTTAGCCAAAATTTTTGTAACAAACATGCAAGACAACTTTAATTTACCCGCAGGGAAAAACATCATTATTATACCCTTCACCACAGGTGACAAGGGTATATATAAGTTTATCATTCCGTTTGTAATTTCTACAATATTCATTTGCGACCCCAAAAAGTATATATATTTTGAATCCTTATAGATAGGGAAGTCGATTTAGACATGTCCGCTTGTCAGTCTGTTGAAATCAACTTTTCTCAGCCCCCCCTTGTGTAAGACATGCCTTTTTAGGAAATTTGAAAAAAATTGACTCAATGGCCCAGAATCAGCAAAGATATGGACGAAAAACCTATATGGACTTAAAATAATTAATGTAAAAAAAAATCAACTTTTCTAAGGCTTTAAATATCTTTCTTATAGCAATCTTACTTGTTGGAACTATAAAGTGAAACTATCAATAGTGTTTGCAGTTATTATTGCGACAACTTTATGACATATTCACTTTATATGAACACAATATGATTCCTTCAACTAATTATTAATATTATTTAATATAGAACTTTTAAAATAAATACTGTAGTCAAAAACTGAGCATAAAATAGGATAATTATAATATTAAGTCTGACCCAAAGGCCACATAGCAAAAACAAAAGAAACGCCTTTGATTTGTCTTTAATAATTGTCTTTAGCTAGATTCTAAGAAACTCCTACCTAAACACCAGCAAGCGAGAAACATCCTGATAAGTGTCGGTAGGACTAACAAACGACAATCTGAAATTGCTAAAAGCTAGAGCAAACATTTGTGATATTGCGCGACTCAGTTAAATAAGGAATTCGAAAGGGGTTAATGATCAATGACGGTAGTGGTCTGCTTTGGTATGTTAAAGAAAATTGTTGGCCCACAACTTTTAATAGAAATATTTGTTAAAATTCTTTATGTTTCTTTATATAAATTATCTGTTTAAAGTTTATCTGCAGTAAAATAATCTAAAAATTAACAGTTTTTATAAAAAAATATTTTAGCAAATTTGCTATAAAGAGAGAATTAAAGGTTTCCTTTAAAAAAAAAAAATTTCGTAAAATAATTTTTTTGTAGATGACACTTTTCCACATGAACCACATATTTCAACACCCACTGTATTAGCCATCACAAGTGCCCTTCCCTTGTGCCATTTCGCTTGATATCAAACTCATTGTAAATGTGTTTTTATTTTGTAGAAACAAAAACAATCTTTAAATTTATTTAATTGCTGCAATATAAAAAACCATAAAATCATTAAGTTGTCAATTTGAATAAAATTCAATAATTTCAATGATACTATTTCTCTAGGTTGAAATCTAAGTATTTGTGGACAAGAGCAGTTCTTAGGTGTATAATAATTTTATTGACTTCCAAATCTAGTCATTGTTAAAAAAAAAGTTTTTAATGATTTTATTTCACAGATAAAGACCGTGACCAATCAGATGTGAAAATTATCGCTCTCTGTGTGAGAATATAAATGCAAGGCGACCGAAGAACTAATAAAAAGAAGTTAAATCAAAAAGTTCAATCAGTTTTAAAATATTAAAGATGACGATGATGACGAAAAAACAAAAACAAACGTTGAATAGAGCAGACAAGGTACGCACAGGAAATTTTATGTTTATTACACCCTTTAATAACGTGTATTTACAAACAGAACACGTTCTTAAAGATAGAAAACTAAAAGAGATCAGAGGTAACCAACTCTCGTTGGGTCCTACTAAAATATAATAAATATAAGTTCATTTTTAAAAATATTTAATTTTTACATTATTTTAATAAATTTTTTAATAAAGATAACATTTATAAGTTTTACATTTAAAAAAATTTGTCATTATATTTTTTTAAATGTTTAACAAATTTATTTTAATAGAAAAGTTAACAATTTTATCATAGACATAGATTAGACAAGAACAAAATTTGAATAAATCTAAAAAATATATCGAAAATTTTTTCGGTTTTTGTCAAACTTTATGACAAGATTAGAATTTCTCCAAAATTTTTTATTTCAAATATTTTTCCTTTTATTTTAAAAAATTGTTCAAAACAATTTATATAAAATGTTTAATAAATTTTTTAAACTTTTGCCAAATTCTTTATTTACAAAAAAATATTTTAGTAAAAATGTTTGTGAACCCCCTGCAAGAAGTTGCCCTCCGACACGCTCTGCCAACATTTACCAGGGAATGCAGAAAAAACAAACAAAAAAACCCCACGAAAAAACTACACCTTTATTAAGAGTCTTCTACTCTTAAAATCCTAGACACATGACTGTTATCTAACTTTGCAACTATCACAAGTCAGGCATCGCAGGCATGCGAGTAAATGGCGTTCTGGAAATCTCAACATTCACAAAAACATGATGACGCTCGTTCGTTGGATTAGGCTCGCACTTATGTATGCGAATTTAATCCAAACTATGTATATGCACGTGTACGTGTTTGAATGACTTACTAACTGACTGACAAGTAGACGCAAGTAGTCAGTGCTTTGGTGACGTCGTTGGCGACATGCTTCATTCACAATATATTTCTGGCTTTAAGTAGTAACTGCGGCAGCAACGTTGCTTATAACTTTTAACCCTTAACGAATATGTATCATTTTATTGTTTCAAAACCAACAAAAAAAAGGATCACATTTTAAGTAGAAATAAATAACAGAACAACAAATAATGATATGTTCCAATTTTTTGCCTGAAATACCGCTTAATTAATGGTGTAATCGCTTACCTAATCATTTACCTTTGAGGTTCTGTATCTTTGGGCAATGAAAGACACTTGGTCTACTTTTTCTTAATTATTTTAATTCTTGAACAAAATACAAAATTTCATAGTGCCGCGATCACATTCTTTAATCATGGACCTCATCACACAGTGTTACGTCATCACCACGATTTTGGTTCTCATACCATTATTATTTAAGCCCAAAAGTATCTTATCATATGTATCTGCTGAGTTCAGATTTTATTATGAGGCACCAGACACTCTGCAGTTACTCCTGTTCCTGCTCCTCCAAAGAAGATTTGCTTTACGTGATATCAATAATTCTATTTCTATTTCCATCGATCCTATAAGGGCCTTGATATGAATTCTATGAACTTATAATATTAATCTGTTTACGGACTCAAGGTCTCATTTTCAGCAAAGTTTTTCATGGAAAACATTAAAACCTAGAGCAAAAAGTTTCCTCTTTATTCCTAAACACGTCTCCCCACATTGAGCTCTGTGACCTTTTAAACGGCTGAAAGATACTTCACTCATCGTAATGTTCACAAAACCCTCTGATATTTCTTCTTCTAACTTTTGTTTATCAGCGAAAACTGCAATAGTCTGTCAGACGATAACTAGCAATTCGCATCAGATATTTCTACAAAAAAAGTTCTACCGACAGACCTTCGTAATAATATAGTCCACCACGTCTAACTGACATCCAGAAATCACTCAGCTTTCCTAATCCCCACTCAACTATTCTAACCAAGTTTCGTGACACCATTCCCATTACACAATTGAGATTGAATTCATAAATTTTAGTTCTATAGACTTGTTTGTCAAACACTCCTTTTTAATTTGTTTTAATTAGTTTTTAAAGTTTGTTAAAATGTGATCCAATATTTACATAATTGAACGATGATTAATTTTTATATGTATTTAGTTAAAGCAATTAAATAAAATATTAATAAATGTAAATTACGTTGTGTTTAGAAAGAAAATATGCTAAAAATTTGATGAATGAAAAAGTGTAAAATGTTGATTTAATAATTACAAATATTAAAGAGTAAGAACTTACCTTTTTTTCGGGAATAATGAAAATTATTATTGGCAAAATCTGTAAAGAAAGTAGAAGCATAATTATAAGTAAAAGAAATATTATAATTTCGAAGATTTAAAAATAACTTAGAGTTAAGAATTGTTTACTTAATCTTTGTGGTAAAACATATTTTGATAATGAAAGAAAATAAGATTTCACTTATTCATTTTCTTCTTTGAACTTTTTTTAGCGTTCACACTGCACAAGTCTTATTACTTAATATGTTTTACTTTTTGTTTGAAATTATACACACATTTGTTGTTTTACATTTTACGAATGACAAATCAAAACAGCTTTCAAGTACAAGCGAGTTTGTACTGCTTTTATTTCTTTCTCTTTCTTTCGCACACATAATAATTAACTTAAAAAAAGTCTTGCATAGTCTACATTGAAACTTTAAAAAAATATTACAATGAATTATTTTTATTAGGCGTATTTTGGCTTTGATTTTTAAATTAAACTAATTAATTGGGTTCTAAATGGCGTTCCTTTTTTAGATCTTTAACATTAAAAAAATTATTCTTTAGTATATTTATAAAATCTTATAAGCTGAGCCAATATTTGTAACAAGTGCTCTTTATGATGATCAAACAATTTTATAATTATTTTTTTTGATTTTAAATAATAATAATTTTTAAATTTTGCTGCTTTAGTTGGCCATCGTCAACATTTTTACTGAGTTGGTCTACCGGTCATTGAGGTATGATCATTTATGAAGATAAATTTCCCTTTACTGGAACGTTTTTTGAAAACCTTTTTTCTTATCTAAAAGACATTGAATATTATTTCTTAAATTTATTTTTTCAATTGTTTATAAAATTATTATTTATTTATATTTTCAAATGGCTAAAGGTTATCTTGATTTTTTTGACTTAGGGTTTATTCAATGAACTGCTTTTCTTTGAAAAAAAGTCCGGATTACGAACTTAACATTCTAATCTCTGGAAAAAAAAAGAAATCGGTAGATCTGATACTGAAAGCATGTGCAATTAGTGCTTCTGTTCTAAGGTATTGCATTTTCTAGGTTGTGGAATTATCACACCAACCGAACATTTGGAAATAAGTTTTGTAGGGCATCTTTTTAAGTAAAAAAATTGTATATAAATAATTTTTTTTAAATTCTTTACTATGGTTGGGTTTTTTTTTTTTAATTTTCCATACAAAATTATGCTTCCATTGCTTAAGCCTTCCAGCTATTCTATAACATTTTGACCAAACAGATTTCTAATTCACTTTAAATTTCTTAATTACACAGATGTGTACATACAAAATTGCATGCAATATTTATGCAACAACTTCTTGTAGTTGTTGTTATTTTCTTAACACTTCACTAATTTTAATGTTGGCCAAAAAGCAAGAAAAAAATTAGTAAAAATTTGCACCTACTTGTAAGTACAACTACAACTAACAACATGTGTTAAAATTTGTATATTTTGTTGGCCATGTTGTACAACAACAAGTAAGTAGGTATTAAGTATTTTATGGTAAAAAAAGATTTGTATTTTTCTTTAGAAATACAACCAGCCAGACAACCATCCTTCCGTCTGTCCGACCATATACTTTTATGTATTAATATTTATGTTGCTGTTTTGTTTAGGTTTTTGGGGGGAGGATGCAACTTTTAAGTTAATGATGCAACATATGTTTTCACATGTAGTTGTTATTGCTGCTGTTGCAAAGTATTTAACTTTATATTTTTGTTTTCATTTTAATTTTTGTATTTCGCAGCCGACAAATTACAATTGCAATTGCGGTACGTTTTCACTTGTTATAGATCTGTGATTTTATTATGCTTCATTTCTTGCTGTTGTTGCTGTTTTAGAGGCTTTAACAAATTAAGTCAATAATCGGCCTGAAGCCCTATTAAACATTTTATTTCGCTACACATGTGTGATTGTGCCGCATTGCATTAAACGGCAGAGTTTTGAGTTGAGCTTATATTACACTTTTGCTATAGAACAGGTTTATTTTATTATTGTTTCAAGAAATTCATGATTGCTGGTGTTCTTTTTATTGTTATTACAACAAAAACAATAATAACAACTGCAACGATAAATGGCAATGGCAACACCTACAGCGATTTAGTTTAGCGAGGTTTGTGTCTGTTGTTTTTTATATATAGACAACCGCTACGAGAGGTAGTTGGAGAACTTAAACACTGTCTACTATTTCTAAGTACCATTATCGCAACATAGGCCAGACTGATCTTTGTTTATATAAAGCCAAAAGGTACTGATTGTTATAAATAATAAGATTTTTATCATTTTAAGGACGAAATCTAGAGAAGTTAATAAACCAATCAAATGTGTGGAGTTTGTTTTAGATTAGTAATTCATAGGCTTAAACAATTGTTTGAAGGGTATTTTTAGGGTATCCATAGACAACCATTTTTAAATTTTCCTAATTTGTAATAAAAATTTTACGTGACCAATTTTTAAAAAATTATTAATTTTATTAAAGTTTAAATATCGAAACATTATTTTTAAATTGTTACAAAGCATTTGATAAAATGTACACACCCAACCTCTAGTAGTGTAGCATACAAACACACTTGTGTAAATTTTCTTTTATCTTTGTATTAGGTTTAAAAATGTTTTTTTTTTTATTATTATTATTATATGTGTTTTCTGATATCACTGTTGTTTGTGAATATGAACAAACTTTTTATCAGTTTTGTAATCATTAAAGGAAGATAAATTTTTATTTTACAAGGACGGCATATATCAGACGATTTTGTGCTAGAAACCGAAACACAGTTCATAGAATAATCTTTTTATGTAGGTAGATGAAACAAGAATAATTAAAAATGTCTTGCTGTTTTAGTTTCCTATATAAAGCAGTTTTTTTAAAACGAGTATGGGCGTGAAAATTAATGGCGCATAATTAAGTGTAAACAAAAGACTTCTGGCAGTAAGATTTGAATTTAAGAAAATAAAACAATAAAAATAATATAAAAAAAACATTGTTCTTTATTTATAAAATTTTTTATATCTTTACTAATTACAGCTGACTTACATATCTAAACAATTACACCGCACAATGTGTCCTATATAAAGAAAATCCTACATAAATTCACATTCCCGCAAATATCCTTTCCCAAACTACACTCTATTCCCTATTACAAAGAATCAAATATATTTTCTTTTTTTGTTTTTAACCACAAAGTAAAAATAGAACCATTAAAATTTTGAAAATTATTTCTCATCGTCGTTATGCCTTCTTTGGGTTTTACGTGCCACGCAAACAAAAGTCTTGAAACACAAACTTTAAACTACATTTGATCAGATTGTTTTATTGTATTTATTGAGTCTGGTCTATGTCTGTATGTTTAGAAACATATATGTATAAAACCATAATGCTGTTGCTGATGAAGCTGATAATAATGATGATTATGATTATTATGATTATAGCCTTTCAACACAATCATTTTTATTTTCTATAAAAGCAATAAAAACTAAAAGACAAAAGACAAAAGAACGCACTCAAAAATTCACTTTCAATATATAAAATTAAAGAAAATTACCCATAATTTGGCTGGTAAAATAAACAATTTACTCATACTTTAAGTGTTAAATTGTTTACAATAAAACCTTTTAACTTCTTGTAAAATACATTAAAAATAAATCAATACGTACAAGTATATGTACAACAAGCAAAACCAATAAACTTTACAAACTGACTAACAATGAATGGAGATCTAAAAATAAACAGCAGTCAAATTGGTTTTGTTTTTCAAGCCATAAATACCAAACATGAACTTGAATCTTCTTATTGGTTTTTAGCTTTCGCTTTCGCTTTCTTACTGTTGTAAATTTTGCTTTTTTATGTTATTAGAGAAGAGACTTATAATAAAAGGTTTATTGCTGTAGCAAAAATGCTGCCCATTTATTCCACAACGCATTGAAAATATGGGCAAATTCTATATTTATGGAAAGTTTTTGATCAATCAATTTTAATAAAACTTCATTATTAATGTTTATAAAAAAAATTTCAGTAATTCTTCAAAATTTATATTTGATAGATTTTTTTTTTTAAATTTCTTTTAGAGAATATTTTTTTGAACATTTTTTTTTAAGGAAACTTTTTATTCAACTAGCAATTTCCATGTAAAATCATATGGGTTGTAATATTTTATTGAAAAATGTCGTATTATTTTACAATTTTATTTTATATGTTTTTAAATTATTGCATTGTATGTCACTATTGTGAATGGCTATATAAAGTGAAATATACGACTTGCGCTACAACAAAAAGTTGAAAATGAAGCAGTTCAGTTTCAGTTTTAATCCTATTTTTAATTCTACTTTAAATTAAACTTCAAATAGAACAAAAACAAAACAGATTTGTTTCCTTCTATATATATAAAGATGAAAAAATTTGTGTGTATGTTTGTTTGTATTTTATGGCTGGCCACACTGTTGGACCGATTTTTTTGAAATTTTTACAGAATGTTACTGATATTCTCAAAGCAACAATAGGCTAAAACTGTTTAGGAAATTTTGGATGCCACGCCCACTTTGCATCTTAAAATGTTAAAGAGCCACGATTATAATTCACTAACTGACTGATTTATCATCGCACAGCTCAAATGAATAAAGCTAAAGACATGAAATTTGGACTTAAGGCTTACCATCTGATGTGTAGACCCACTAAGAAGGGATTTTTGGAAATTCGAATGTTTAGGGGATAAAAAAGGGTAAAAAAGGAAAAATCGGTTACCTTATATTTGCTAAACTAAACAAGATACAAACAAAATTTAAAAAGCATTGTAATCTACTCAAAAAATAAGCGGACGGGGTACTTTTTTGAATATCGGGTCATTAGAGGGTACTTTTTTGGGTCCCCTTGAATTTCTAAACCAATAAACATAGAAATTTTATTTTAACTGCATTTGTCACATCTCTAACAAATATGAATACGTTTTTGGTACTTTTTGGAAATTCTGACTTATAGGGATAAAAATTGTACTTTTTTTGGTGCTTTTTTAAAGTAAATATGTTTGTGAAATTTGATGGAATTCATGTAAAGGTTTGGTAACATTCTACTTATATACAGACATCTATTTGAGAAATAAATTTTGGCAATTGAATAGGGATTAAAAAGTACCAAAAAAAGGGGGAGAACGGGAAAATGCGTTTAAACGTAAATTACTTGGCTAATTTGGATAAAATGTAAAACACAGGTTCCTTTAGACCTAAAAAGTAGTACGATATAATAAAATTTAAAAAATATTAATATTGGGATAAAGAAAGGAGACATTTCGGGTAAATAGGGGCGAAAAAATACTTATTCAGATTTTAGGGTACTTTTTAAAAATTTTTGTGTTTATGAGTCTAGAAACGTAAAATTAGGATCTATGGCTTTTAATTAAGATAGAAAGTCATATCAGGGGACGAAAAAGTACTTTTTTAACTTAAAGGGTACTTTTTAAATTTATTGAGTTTCTGTGGAATTAAGGCCTATTAATCCTAATTAAGATAGAAATCCACATATGGGGCAAAATATTACCTTTTCAACTTTAAGGCTACTTTTTACATTTTTTACTTGATGAGTCAAGAAATGTGAAATTAAGTCCTATTGATTATTAAAGAGAAAATATTTTCAGAAAATTCTGTTTTATTCCGCAAAATTGTTTAACCAATTTTTTAAGTAAATGTTTTTTAATTAAAATTTATTTCTTATTTTTAGAAAATAATTTGAATTTGTGTTATAAAATTCTATTTTATAGAACATTTTTAACAAAATATTCATCTTTCCGTTTATAGAAATATTTTTAAATTATTTTATTCATAACAAAAATTTTTTCTCAATTATTTTCTTTTTATAGAAACTTTTTTAATAACAAAAATATAATCCTTTTTACAGAAAATTTTTTATACAATAAACTTTTTATAAATTTACCTTATTTGAAATATTTTTCATAATATTTTTTTATTTATTTATTTATTTATTTATTTATTTATTTATTTATTAGGTTATTTTCTGTACAACAAGACTTAATCTTATATTTATAGTACAGAAACGGAATGCGTCAAACATAAAAAAAAACATTTGCAATTATTAAATTCGAATTAAAAGTTAATTAAAGAATAAAAAAAATATAATTACAAAATAAAAATAAGAAACATAAATGTTTGTCAAAAAATTGCACATAATTTAATTCAAAGAAATTTAATTTAACGAAATCACCTACGAGTTTTTATTTAAAATAATTAACTACAAATTTTTTGAAACTAC
>NDXZ01062380.1:0-12439 GCA_003055125.1 Paykullia maculata | reverse complement strand
TTAGGCAAAATAACCCAAGTTTTTTTTTGTGTGTACTTTTATAAATACACTAGCTTAAACCCGGTCTGCTTCGCTACCCCAATCATACCATTTGCTGTTTATAGCTCAAAAGCGTGTATTCAAGGTTAACAATATTCGAATCTAAAGGAATTCTGATTTCCGTGTTTTAAATTTTACCCAAATTGGCCCAGTAGTTTAATATTAAACGCATTTTCCGGTTTACCCAATTTTTGGTACTTTTTTTAGTGTCAAAGTTTTTTTTTCTCACATAAATGTCCGTATAATAGTAAAAGCTAAGATAGAACTTTATTTGAATCCTATAAAAGTTCACAAAAATATTTTATTTTAAAAAAGTTCATCTTTATCCCTATAAGTTTGAATTTCCAAAAAGTACCAAATATTTTTTCATATTTTTTGGAGGAGTGACGAACCCAATTGAAATAATATTTCTATGTTTATTGGTTTAGTAGTAACATGGGGCCCAAAAAAGCACCAAAATATATTTTTTTTAACCATTTTTCCTCTTTTCGTATTTTTTTCATCCCCATTCCAGTGTCAAAATTTTTTTCCCAAATGGAAGTCTGTATAGTAGTAAAAGTGAAACTTTACATGTATTCTACCAAATTTCAAAAAATAAATTATTTTAAAAATATACAAAAAAAAGACAATTTTTATCCCTATAAATTTGAATTTCCAAAAAGTACCAAAAACGCATTCATATTTTTTAAAATTATATTTCTAAGTTTATTGGTTTAGAAGTTGCAAGGGGCACCAAAAAAGTACCAAAATATACTTTTTACCTTCTAATGACCTAAAATTCAAAAAAGTGGCAAATACCTGTCCGCCTATTTTTGGAGTAAAATATCATACTTAATTTTGTTTGCAACTTGTTTGGTTTAGCAAATATAAGGTTAGTGATTTTTTCCCTTTTTCCCCTTTTTTAACCCCTAAATACTTCAATTTCCAAAAACTATAACTATAAGTGATAACTATAGAATTTTGCATAATTATTGCATAAAAATATGGTTGGTGATAAAATCCATATTCCTTTTTACGGTCAGTGTTCACGTGTGGAGCATGATTATTATTATTAACGATTTGTTGCTCTTCACCGCTTTAACATTGTGAGCAGCTGGAGCAACAAATCATGATCCTTAACAAAATAAACTCAACATATCAGGCAAATATATACATACATTAAGTAAGTTAAGGATAAGGATTTGTAAACGATACAGCGTGGGTGGGAGGGGGTTGGTGTAAGAATGAATGACCAAGGAAGGGTGTACAACACATAATTATGATTATAACTTTAAAAGCGGCATCTATAGCATTCAGTTAAATTGATTGCAACATGCACAAAAACATACACACATTCGCATATCTTTCTGTTCTCTCTACACGCTGACATTGCTGAGGCTTATGATAAAAAAAAATATTACCAATTGATGTAAATTATATTACATATTTCTTGTACAACACATCTTAGAGAGGGGAAGATTTTTACTAAAATCCAACAGATTAGAAATTTGCTAAACATAAACTTTTAACCAAAACAACCTGCGAATTTCAAATAAAAAAGCACATTTGAAACTGAGCTGAAAAGCGTTGAGCACTAGAAACGACAGGGAGTTACACTGAATGGTTGAAAAGATGCTACTAAATATTGTGCAGATATAAGGGTGGGTTTGTTTTGCTTTTTTTTTTTTGTCGTAACAAATGAATGTGAATGTTTTTGGTTACCACAAGTGTAAGGAGATGGTGGTGGTATCCACCCATATACCAGTTTATTAAAACCGCAATACAGCAAAATAATAGACTGACTGAATGTATGTGGATGTATGTATGTGTGTATGTATTTATGTCTGTGTCGTTACCCTGATTCAGTGATGGCAAATTAAGCCTTATTGTTCGTTTTAGCATTTATTTTTTAAGTACTTTTTATAGCAATTTGTAATAATATTTACTTGTAGAATAATGTGAAGCCAACTTGCACATGTGTTTCTGCAAATAACAATTTAAAATTGGAAAAGAGTTGGTTCAGCGGTAAATCTGACGGTACCCAAAAGTAGAAGCAAATTGACAGAAGAACACCTCAAATAGCGGGTGCTTCTTATGTCAGTATCTGATAATCGCTTGATATTGATATTGATATAAATATTGAAATTTTTTTGAATTTGCCCATCTCTAATATGAATGTTTGTATGTATGAAATAATTTCATTTATTTTTTTTCCAACTTGTAGATGCTACCAGATATGTATGTTCGTACATACATACATACGTACATGTGTACTCACTCCATTTACTCATATTTATACCAACATCATACATTGGTATAATGGTTTATTGCATTCAGTGCTTATTTCTTATTTGCCAGATGAAGAACATTATGCTTGAGCTAATTTAATCTTAGCAAATTATTTGACAATCTGTACAGGATTAGTTCGTCTCAACGTACAAGTATGAGAAAATCTAAATTGTAACTGTTCGCACTTGATATGGTTTGAGAAAGCGTATCGAAGGAAAGCAGCGAGCGCTCCATTGATTTACGGCCACACAGGCTTCACACCCGCTGTTTTATGATTGTCTGAATTAAATATGGGAGGATTTCATTTGATAACAGCCGTAAACGTTTGGACGTGTAACAAGATTAAATGTGTATTGCTTTAATCATTTACAAATTATTTTCATATGCATTTGTATGTACATTAGTGTGGTTACAATAAATTAATTTTGTATTTTCCATCGAGGCACCCCCTCCAAAATATGCCAGTAGGCTAGAAAATACGATTGGCAAAGTTTCAGCCCAATCGGATAACGCTAACACGTGCCTCATAAAGGATGAATTTGGGAAAAACAGGGATTTTCACTAAAATTCATATTTCTTTGTCCTTACAACCGAAACTATTCATGCTAGGAACTTGGCTCGAGTCCTATTTTAAAGGAAATTTTATTCTAATTAATTTTAATTTTAATAATTTTGTTTCTTATTCCAATAAATTAAGAAATATTTAGCATTTATCAGGCCACGTCACACAGTGTCCTGAATTCATATCACGAGTGGCCATAAGTAAAAGGAGTTATTGTAAAGAGTTGAAATTTGGCTCACATATTAAAGTTAATAAAGCATAATCAAATTTAAAATTTCAAAAATTTCGGAGCAAGGATTCGTATCCTTCCCATATATCCTGAAATTAAAAAATATCATAAAAGGTTTAAAAAAATTTGAACTTCATGAAATTTTTTTAAAGTCATTGGATGTGATATCCTTAATAATTTCATCAAAATTTATCCAAATCAGATCAAGGACACGCCAAACTCAAAAATGTCCTTTTTCAAAAAACTAAAAAATAGTGGAAAAAAATAAAATTTCTTAAATTAATGCCGTACACAAAACACTTATAGTAAGGTCAATGTGTCTATCAAATTTTTTTCAATTCGGTGCAAGAACACGCTCACCTCCCATATATATATCCTTTAAGTTAAAAATGGTATAAAAGCCACAAAAATTATTGGAATGGGTCGAAAAATGGTACATATTTTACATATTTGATTATTAATACTTGCGACAATTTTAGTTTCTAATTTGCAAGGACATTTCCCCCTCTCATATATAAATTTTAAAAACTGGCCTAACATTACGAAATATATACATATATGTAACTCACTTTTGTGGCAGTTTTAATGATATAAAATTCTGAATAAAATACTACAGTGAAACAAAGAATTCAAAACTCTTGGAAAAATTCATTAGTTTTCTTGTTGCTTAAGATTTGCAAATACCTTTAATAGGATCAAATAAGATGCGCCGTATCTGTCAATACAAGCATTATAACATTATATTTGATAAAGACTGCGGCGAGATGATTTTGATGATGATGTTAACAAATTAAGAACATGAAATACAAAACCAGAGTTCAAAAACTTTGATATATCGATATATTACAAAGTAAAATACGACGAAATATATCGATTGATATTAAAAAAATATCGATATATTGATATATCGATATTTTTTCCCAACCCTAATATGAATCCTATTAATAAAAAAACTTTTTTAGAAAAGTGTTTGGAATAGAATTTTCGTTTCTCGTGGCATTTAACTATAGTCTGTATACCCAATGTAAAACAATCATCATCTTTTTTTTTTGTCTTTCTGCTTGTCCTACCGTACTTTTTCATGTAAAACAAGTGAGAGCGCTATATTCGGCTGTGCCAAATCTTAAATATCCTTCACGACGTGCATTTGTGTATTTACATGTCCGAAAAGTATTTAAAATCTTAGAAAAGCTGATTTTTTTATGATATTTATTTTAGTCCATATAGAATTTTCGCCCATATCTTTGCTGATTCTGGGCCAATTAGTAAATTTTGTTTAAATTTCTCAAAAAACATTCGCATACAACATGTGCTGCCGTCTTTATCTCCTCCAGGACCAGTGTGCAAACATCATCCTTCTTGATTTTCGTCTTGGTCAGGTGGTATTAAAAGTTACCAAGTCCTGTCATCAACGCAATTATCCAACTCGAGCTACTCCGAATATATTCAAATACCTTCGTTGCTCTCCTATCAAGGGGCTCTTTGAGCGCCATAGGAGCCTGACTACAAGTGGTTGGATAAAATCAAGTTTTCAAGTTTAGTCGAGCAACGTTATTTAAAAATTTATAACTTAAATTCATATTATATTAATCCTAATATCATAATGATAATGTATATATGAATTTAAAAATTGTTGCAAAAACTTTCAACATAACTCAACAACTTTGGGCCGTATATTAATATACCTAAGAAACACGCCTCCCATTAACATACATACACATAGAGAAATGATTAACCATTTTAAATAATGAATTCGAGACTAACAAAGAAATATTAAAATGAACACTTAACCTAATACAAATCGAAAAGACACCACAAAACCAGAAAAAAAATGTAAATTTAACCCATTCATTGTGTTATTTTTTTTCTTTAATGCATTAAGTGCAAACTGAAATGAAGTCAATAAAATGAATACAAGTAAGAGAGTGGCAAAATAGGGAGGCAATCGGGTCAGTGGGCCTGTAGTCAGCAAACAGATAACCAGACAAACAAATTATAATACTCATAGTACAAGTGTAAGTAGTGCGCGCGCATAAAATACGAAAATTATCAAAACTGTCTGCCATTTGTGTCTTACTGGCTGACTGACGTATTCTCTAAGAGACATCGGTACTGCATGCTCTTACGTTCATATATATGTACGTGTGTATGTAGTTTAAACGTAAGCATACTTTCAAATACGTGTAGTTTGTTTCACATGTGGTAAGGGTATATATGGGTTTGTCATTTCGTTTGTAATTTCTACAATATTCATTTGCGACCCTATAAAGTATATATATTCAGGATCCTTACAGATAGGGAAGTCGACTTAGCCATGTTGGTCTATCCGTCTGTCCGTGTGTTGGTTGAAATCAAGTTTTCGTAGCTTCCATAGGGCACCCAGGGTTGTATGTGTATCAAAATTTTGAAATTCTTTCAAGAAAATCGGCATTGAAAACTGGCAAGATCCAATAATAACTGGCTGAGATATAAGCAAAAAAAGACGACTGCCTCGTTTTTGAAGCTTTTTTGTTTTTACTTAAAAATTATTATATTTATGTGTAAGATATGTCTTTTGGGGAATTTTAAAGAAAAAAAGTTTCGATTTTAAAGCAAAACAAATTTTTTTTCGAGATATAAGCAAACAAAAATTTTTTTTTGTTTTTTTCACAAAAAGGATTATACTTGTGTGTTTTGAAAAAAAATTTACTAATATACACACATTGATACACGTAGTGAAGGGTATATAAGATTCGGCATAGCCGAATATAACGCTCTTACTTGTTTTTTTTTTTTTGCTTTTGTTGTCTTTTATGTTTTAGGGAAAAAATCACGCAGACATATTTAACAGATATTTCGATTGTTTTCTTTTTTTTGAAATTTATTTTACAGCAATCGTATTCACTGAACTCTTGATTTCTTTTTTAAGTTTTCTGTTTTATCGCTTTGTGTGAGCTAAGCTGAGCTGAGGTAATATTTACGAAAGTCACTACGTGATTTTTTTGCAACACTGGGAAATACACTATTGAGCATGAATACAAACTGAAATGCCGCAAAGTTGATTTAAAAATAAAATTTGTATCCCCATATGCATATGTGTACTGACAGAAGCAACAAAAGAAAAGTTACATTTCAATTGTTTTTATTGCAAAACATCTGATTTTTGATACACAATCAAGTCACACTGTAATATACATATGAATGCATGAATGTAGTTGTCTAATACTATTCTTTGTGTTTATTTTTGTATATAAAAGGGTGTTTTTTATAGAAGTATAGAACTTTGAAATGGAATTAAACAAAGATTAGTTTTTTAAATTGACATGAAATTCACTTTATTCGAAAGAAAATCTTCTTTATAATTTAAATATGACTTTTGGCATATGACAGCCACGGCTGGCTCGGACTTAGTCTAATCTGGAGGTCTAATTTCCGATTACTTTTTCCAACATTTGTAGCCGTATATCGGCAACAACGCGGCGAAATGTTGTCCTCCAAGTCGTCAATCGTGTCGGGCTTATTGGCGTAGACTAGCGACTTCACAAATCTCCACAGAAAATAGTTTAGTGGCGTTAAATCTCACGATCTTGGAGGCCAATTCACGGGTCCGAAACGTGAAACTATGCGGTTACCAAACGTTTCCAAAACCACAGCTCCTGCACATCATGGTTGTTCAATGGATGAACGAAAGAGCCGGTAATCGTGGCTCTATAGCGGTCACCATAGATTGTAACGTTTTGACCAGCATCGTTTCGGACCAATAATTCCATCAGCCCATAAACCACACCAAACAACTAGTTTTTCTGGATGTAACGGTGTCTCAACATACACTTGAGGATTATCATCACTCCAAATACGGCAGTTTTATTTATTGACGTATAGATTCAAACAAAAATGAGCTTCATCGCTAAACAAAATTCGATTATTCAGAACCATGATTTTCAAAATAAATTTGAACAATTTGGAAACGTCTATTCATGTTGAAATGGCAAACCAAAGTAAACATAAATCACTTGACGAAATTGCCGCCAGTTGAAAAAGTGTTGCCAACTTTAAGTTTTTTACCTCCATAAAAACACCCTGTTTTAGTTCTCATCATTGTGGTAATGTTTTACTATTGTCAGCCTTAATATATATTGACATTCTAATCAAATGGAAGTTATCCGGCTTAAACTTTGTAAAGAATATTTGCGGCTTAAAAAAAACTTTTGAAACTTTTGAAACTTTAAAAATGTTTGGTTTTAGTGGTCTAATAATAAATAATAAATTACATTTGTGTTTAAGCTTGTTTGAATGATATCCGGAAGAGGGCCGAATGTAAAAGCTAAATTTGGTCAATAACTAAACATTCGAAAATTGTTTGTGTAAAGATAAACTTTTGCTGAATTCTTGTCTAAATTTCTTTGTGTTATAAACCTTTATGAGGTTTAAAATTTTAAAAGTTCTTATCAAGTATTTTTAGTTTTTCCTTAGTAAAGAATGATTTTTAAGCAATCCCGACATATTTTTTTTCGAAAATATATTTGAATAAAGAAATTGCCTGGTTTTTGACCTGGAGTATTCAATTCAATTACAGGAAATGTATTATGTGTAATGTAAAGTTACAACTACATTTTAATGTGTTCGTCCTTAAAAGATTTTTATCATACATTACTTTCAATTTAAAATATTTTTTTTTGTATTTTTTGTATTTTATTTATTTGCGATCTATTTAAAAAAAAAAAAAAACATTAAGCAAATCTTTTAAATATTATTAATTAACTTAGCTTATTAACCTCCAATGAGCCCAACAAGACAAAAAAAATGTATATACATTTGGCTTATTACATACATAAGTACAAAAGAATACATTAAGAATAATTATTTTCTAAAAGGAAGATCAAGTACGTTATATCTTTTCAGGCTTTTTGTTTAATCACTATCATTTAGAAGATTAATTGCTAGAATATTTGATTGGATTGGGGTATGATCTGAACTTAGATCATCACTATCCAAAATATCTAGTAATGAACTAGAAATGCCATTAAAAATGGCAAAGTCTAACAGATCTGGAGTTCTAGTTGGATCACTAAGCCAGTATGTAGGTCTTCCTGTGGAGAGAGGTGAATAATTATTCTTTATCATACATTTGTACAATTCCTTCCCTTTGGGGTTTATTAATCGCGATCCCCACCAAGGATGTTTCGCATTAAAGTCACCGCCAACAATAAATTTAGAACCCATTTTATGAAAGAAATCTTCATAATCCTGACATTTTACATTATACCTGGGTGGAAAGTATATTGAGAAGATGTTGAGATTGTAGTTATTACAATTAACTATAATACCAGCTGCTTGCAAGTAAGGTTTTTCAAAAGGATCTAAAATCTCATACTTAATTGTCGATTTTACAAGAATTGCTGCTCCTCCACGAGCTCTACCGTCAGGGTGACGAGCAGTTATTGTATCAAACCCATATATTTTAAAATAAGTTTTGCTTGTAAAATGAGTTTCTGATACTAAAAATATGTCTATATTGTTGCTTCTAATGAATATTTCGATGTCATTTTTATGATAAGAAAGCCCATTGGCATTCCATATTGCAATTCTAAGACTTATTTGCATAGTTTTGTCATTAACATTGTCATCATATTCATGAGATTTTCCATCATGTTTTCTAATTTATCCAGTCGAGATATATAATTAGGGTTTGGAGATTTTAAAGCTTCTGAGTATGACATATTAAAAGTATTGTATGGTTGATTTATAGGTTTAGCTGTTGTGTTAGTAAATCTTGTTGCATTCAAGTTGGATTGATGTGATTGATGTTTGTTTGATGATCCGATTTCTCTTAATGGTCTTTTGGAAATGAGATCCTGATAAACTTTACAGCCTTTATAAGTGGCAGTATGATTGCTTGAACAATGAGCACAACTAGGAGGGGCTTCACGGGGCTTGGTACAACAGATAGTGGGATGGTCCATGGCACATTTAACACATTTATATGGTTTTTTGCAATATGATTTAGTATGTCCAAACTCTTGACAACGATGACATTGCACCAAATCATTTGTTCTATATGGTGGCTCAATTTTGACCAAAGGATGATTTATTCGTTTTATATTATAGACCTCTTTATTATTCGGACTCGGCTCTAAATCTACAAAAAACATTGACAAAGGATTTTTTGTTACGCGACTTTTGGCATTCGTTATCATTCTGAACTGATGCCCTTGTAATATTAATTCTGCTTTTATTTTTTCAACAGGTGTTGTGTGATGAAGACCTTTGACTACAATTCTATAAGCCTTTTCCTGTTTTAATTGATAGGTATGGAAACTAATATTTGACTCCTCTAAATACTTAACAATTTTACGGTAAGAATCAACTGTCTTAATCATTAAACGTACTTGATTATCCCTTAGAGATTTATAATTATATTCTTCGCATGATGTAAGTTTATTAAATGTTTTAAACATATTATTAATATTTTCCACAGAAGGTATATAAATTGGTGGAGGTTTTGGTGTAGTTTGGTTGGTTTCACATTCTTCGTCATCACAACTTAGGGCTGCATATTTGTTATTGGATGATGTGCTGGGCTCACAAGACAAATTCTTTCGTTTTTGTTGATAAAGTTCAGGAGATTGTGACTGTTTACGCTTTGTTGGACTTTGCCAGCTCAACTCATTTTCATCGCCACTGCTTTCTTCACTAAGGTTTGATTCTCCAGTTTTCATACTGGTAGTATAGTATTGTCTTGTTTATCATAGGCTCAAAAATGTTTTTATGGAATGCACTTTATATTATGTGTACAACTGTTGTTCTAACAAATATTTGTGCAATAACACTTTCTTTTTTTTTTATTATAAAATTTATTTTGTTTTTAAATTGGGGTATTTTGTTTTTGGGAAGAACACTTTAAACGTCTGATTGCGATCGCGATCATATAAAGACTATAATTTAGAATTAAAAAATTTAATATACATTTCTGGTAATAATGAATATTTTAAAAAATGTTCAATTACAAGTTACAATACAATATAAATGTAATAAAATGATGAATAATAACTTGACATTAAATAAATTTTTTATTTCTTTTTTTATTTATGGCCAAAATTATTTAGAAATAAGAATAATTCAAATATTTTTTTGTGGGTAGATATAAAATAACAATAAATTATTATTTTTAATGAATATTTCGCAAGAAAGCGATTAAAATTTTATAACTTTTAAGAGAAATTGTAGTTTTTTACGTATTTTTTGTAGAAAGTTAATATTTTCGACTTAATTTACGGATATAAAATATGTGAAAATAAAATTTTTAATAACGTTTAACATGGACTTTTAAACTTATTAACTTCATCGCTATTAATAGAAATGGTAAAATGGGTTTGGGGTGTTTTCTGTAGCAAATCAAAGTAATCATCCTTATCGAATTCATTATCATTTCATTCGTCCGTGGGTGTCACTTTTGAATTATAATAAAATAAATTTGTTAATGATCTTGAGTATTTCAGATAGTGGCCATATTTTTCAAAAATTAATATTAAAAAATGTTTACACAAAAATACTTTAGATTTCATATTAGACCAATTACTTGACGTTAATAAAAACATCAAAAAAATATTGGCATTAAGACTTAATTACTAACAAACAATTTTTGATGAAATAAAAAATTTCCCACCGAATTTCCGAGGATCGGTTAACAATTAGGTCTTTCCCAAATATTAGGCCTTTTCTCGAAAATCGCATTAATACCAATAAAACTAAAACTGTTAAGAACATGGAAGCCTAGATTAAATCTACTACAGATAATTTTTATATAAGCACAAATCTTTCAACTAAATTTTGGTTTAATCAGCCCATATAAGATCAACTCCCGAAAGTCAAAAAAAAAATGCCCAAAAACTACTAAAAATATTATCTCTACCTAAGTTTGTGGCAATCGATCCAATCCCAGCAGCCATATTATATTAAAGTCACCACAAATATATAAGTTTCATTTAAACATAAATATTTCTAAGGATCGATATATGTTCATATACGAGTACATATGTATTAGGGCTGGGCAAAAAATATCGGTATATAAATACATCGATATTTTAATACCCTTTACCACAGTTGACATTGGTATACATATATATGTTTGTCATTCCGTTTGTACATTCTACAATATTTATTTGCGACCCCATAAAGTATATACATATGTATATTCTGAATCCTTTTAGATAGGAAAGTCGATTTAGCCATGCCGTCTGTCTGTTGAACGTTTTCTCAGTCCCCCGATGTCGTAAATACGCGTTGGTAGTATCAAACAATCAGTAGTATCAAATTCTCCTGAGATGTTTGCTACTGAAATCCAGTTAAATCGCTTAATAATTGACCGAGATATAAAGCAAAAAAAGACAACTACCTATTTTTTTTTTACTCAAAAATTATTATATTTGTGTGTAAGTCATGCCTTTTGGGAAATTTCAAAAGATAAAAATTCCCGAGATATAATCAAAAAAAAAAATTTACATTTTGAGAAATTTAAAAAAAAAATTCGAGAATAGGCAAAAAAAAATTTTTTTTAACAAATACATACATAAATACACGTAGTGAATGGTATATAAGATTTGGCACAGCCAAATATAGCACTTTTACTTGTTTAAATATCAATCGATATATTTCGTCAATATTTTACTTTGCAATATATCGATATATCAATATTTTTTTGCAGTTTAATTTCGATATTTTTGAACTCGGGTTTTGTATTTTATGTTATTAACTTCTAAAAAATCTTCTCATCACAGTCGATATTATAACAGTCTCTTTTCATCGAACAGACTGTTATACTGTTTGTATTGACAGTTATAGCGCGTTTAATTTGATCCCGTTAAAGGTATTAGCAAATCTTAAGCAACAAGATTTTATTTACACCCGTAACTCCCAAGTGTGAAAATTTAACATTTTTATAAACAGTTTTAAAGTGGGGGTGTATTCAGCGTTAGCTGTTCTTGTTCATAACTTGTGGATAACGTTTTGATTACATTGTTTTGTTTTTAACGTATTTTTAACTAAGCATTAACGATGTAAAGTTGTGTGTGTCCAGCATTCCACGCCTGTTCTTTCTAAAGTTGCCGTTGGATATTTAGTTTATCCGACTTTCTCGGAGTCTTCGAAAAGAGTTGCTTTTGTGGTAAATCTGACAGGTTTGACAGGTGAACACATCAAACAGGGGATGCCCCTTATGTCGGTATCTGATAATTACCGGTTCAATTTTAACAGCGTCGTACTTTGTAGTTTAACCACAAATATAGTGTTCTGTATTAATTGTATTTATGTTGACCGTTAAACATCAATAAAAAATTACTTTTTATACCCTTCACACACACACA
>NDXZ01062374.1:0-10804 GCA_003055125.1 Paykullia maculata | reverse complement strand
ATCTTGTTATAGTTTAAGCAAATATTAGCAATAGATATACATATTAGAAACAAATGTTTTAAGTTAGAATTTTTGAATGAGATATGTAAATTAATTTTATTAACAACTTTGATATAAGTTTAAAAATATATATAATTTTAAAAAAGTACCAAAAAACAGGTACAATTTTTATCCCTTATTCATTTGAATTTCAAAAAAGTACTAAACACGTAATAATATTTTGTCAAGAAATGACAAACGCTATTCTAATTATATTTTTATGTTTATTGGTTTAGTAGTTACACAGGATACCAAAATAGTACCAAGCCCCCTAGGCCCTTAAATTAAGAAAGGTATCAGACTTCATCCACTTATTTTAATTTTTTTGAGTAGAATACCGCGTTGCTAGAAGCTTTGGATAGAGAATTATCACTTAGAAAGAAAAAAATCATCAAGTTTTTTTAATTGAAAAATTTTATTACAAAAGCAACAAAAAAGCAATTACAATTTATTTAAAAAACTGATTTCTCATTATATAAACTATTTTAAGTAAAAAATGTGACGTAATACCCAAGTCAAATGAAGTCAAATATTTAGGTCTTAATTTCGATCGACGCTTAACTTGGAAAACACATATAAGAATGAAAAGAAAACAACTGAAAATTAAAACAAACAAAATGTACTGGCTTCTTGGTCCAAGATCGTAATTAAACTTAAGCAACAAATTACTATTATATAAGACTGTATTAAAACCTATATGGACATACGGTATTCAATTATGGGGGACCGCTTCCTACTCCAACATTGACATAATTCAAAAATATCAATCAAAAACTCTTGGAATGATAATAGGTGCGCCTTGGTACATAAGAAACACTTCAATTCAACATGACCTCAATATTCCAAGTATAAGGGATTAAATCAAAAATATCAGCACAAATTATTTGAAAAGACTAAGCGACCATCAAAATACTCTTGCAATAACGCTTTTAGACGACAGTGATGAAGTTAGACGATTAAAACGAATGCACTTATTAGACCTCCCCTTTAAATCCTAAGCTGTATTAGCTCTGTGAATGTAAAGATTATATAATTCTTTGAAAATTTTATATTTTAAATTGTTAAGTTCAATGGAATTTAACGCCACTGTTATTTATTGTTAATATATTTATTAAATTTGCTTATAATTACATGGTAAATAGATTGCAAATAAAAAAATAATAATAAAAAAAAATAAAAAAGTAAAAAACATATGAAAATATGTATACATCAACTTGTAAATAAAATAGTACATTAATATATTCATATTACAAACATATGTATCATTCGAAATGTAGATGAGATGCATTTTCGAAAATGTATGTTGGACACAGGGTGAACAATAAATTTCCACAAGAACAATATCTAACAAGCTGATACAAAACTTTATTGTTTAAAAAATTGATTGCTGATCAAAAGTGTAGAAAAGTTATGTTCTGTACCTACAACTCACTTAAAATAAAAAATTTATAATATAAATTATAATAAAATAATAAAAATCTAAAAATCATCATTCAGGGAAAAAAAATCATTAAAATTATGATAAAATCATCATTATGGCAACGCTGGCAGAATAGATTAGAATTAGAATTACTATTATTACCAGCACAAAACCAATACATGCACTAGAAATGAGCACGGTTCAAAACAAAAGACACTTATAAAGACAAAGCTGTGTATACGTATATATATTATGTCGGTTACTTGAAAATGTTTTGTTAATATCATTGCTACAAAAAAAAAAAATAAATAAACAACAACAAAAAACGTTAAATCTCTCACAAAAACGCAACATTGGAACCACTTATAGGGTCGAAATTTTCCTCTCTCTATGTTAGGGCAACATTATTGGGAAAGAACTTGGTACTTGTTTTCAATATTTCTATAAAAAGTTAAGTAACCTAGAAACGTATGTTTAGATCTAAAATGTATTTGCCTTTGACTTCTAGCAATTTTTTTCAATATTAATTATTAAGGGTTTTTCAAAGGGGTTTTCAGGTGTGAGCCTTATATGGGAGTTAGCGTCATAAAACTCATTTACCTCATTTATGTGTAATATAAAGCTAGTTTTAGTTTTATTTTTTTTTAATTTAAATGCTTATATGGCATCTAAAAAGAGGCTAGTTCAAATCGTACCCAATGTTCGTTTCATAATGTGATTACAATTTGGTCGATATTCTCAAATAAGGAACCAGGTTTTCAGTGCTAAAATTTTCACACTAAGAGTGCATTTCAGGCTGTTTTAAGGAAAAAATGTCAAAGTGTTTTTATTAAATTAGTAAAAACCAATATTAATTTTCAAAATTAATTAAGAACAATAATAAAATTCTCTTAGTTTAGCAGATATACATAGTTGGGTTGATAAATATAAACGTATTTTCAATAAAAAATTAAAAAAACTCAAAAAAAAATTTATTTTGTGATGATTTTCTCGTGCTATTTTTTTTTAAATTCTAGCGGTCATTTTGCTGACAGTCCTTTCAGATTGATCTTTGGATTAATTAAAAAAAAACTTTCTATATATTTTTTTAACTTTAGAAACATAATTTGCATAAACCGTTAATAAATTTTTTAAACAATGGACATAACACAAATGCCATGTTTTCTATATGCACATAAAAATAACAAATAATTAAAATGGCATAATTAAATAACAAATAAAATTAAGCTTTAATTGCTTACACTGCTATAGCAAATAATAAAATACATGCAAAATACCAAAACACACACACACACGCACGCTGCCATGTCTCTCCTCAAATGTTGCATTAATTTATGTCTGTATTATTATTTGGGGACAAATTAAAATAATAAAACGAAATTAAACCAAAACTAATTGACCACAAATTAATTTATGTTAAAAATCCCGAAAGCATTCAAAACAACTAATTAAATTCCTTTGCTTATTTAGTGCAGAAAGAGCGAGTGAGAAAGGGACTTAATTCATTATAATAACAATCAGCTGTGATAAAAACAACAACAAAACAAAAGAGAACCCAAACAAATCAATTAAAATACACCAAGTGTTAGTGAAATTATAATAAAACCTTTACAGCATTTAGCAGACCATTTAAACAGAGGCACCAAAACTAACTCAGTCCACTTTTAGCATTATTTGCCCAACTCTAAAGTGAGAATATTAAGCCAATAAAATACCATACAAACAAATAAAACGCCCCCATAGGAAATGATGCTGAACAACACACAAGTAAATACTTATGCAACGGAAACACAACAACTCTCTCCTGCCTTTTATACGGTGACTGTGGTGCTCGCTCCTTTGTTGCTCGTACATTTATTTATTAGTAACGGTTATTTAAACCAACAACAACGACAACAAATTCGTTTGTGTTTTATATTCAAGGTTGGTAGCGTAGATTGTTTTACCACGACTTTAACGATGAGTGAGCAATTAATGTCACCCCATTATTAAATGAAGGACCCTTAATTATATCAAATACAATTTTATAAAATCAAGCTTAATAATATTTGGTGACTGTTTATTCTCTTTCTATCGCTCTGCCTCTCTTTCCCACTCTTTCTCTCTGGTTTATTCAGTACTTGCTTAAACGTAGCTCAACAGGAAAAGGTAATTTAAAATTGTGTCCTTAACTTTGTCGTCAACAGTTTTCAAGGCATTATAAAGTCACAAGAAAATGTGTTTACGGCCATTTAACCATCGTGAGTTTTTTGTTAGTATTTTTCCATCTCTACTTCACTACTGTGACATTTGCAGTGGTGGAACATATGAATTATTAAGGGTTGTTTTTTTTTTTTAATTTACCTCTTGTTTTTTATTATGGCTTGAAATTTTGTTTAATAATTTTGTATCTTATTGAAGTCCCTTAATGACTCTTTGGTTGTTGGGCTTTGAAGGTTGTTTTTTTTGGGGCATAGAAAATAGAAAAATTGAAAAATATTAATTTAAATTTGTCTTTTGTTGTATGTGAAAAAATAAAAGGTTTATTTTGTATGTTTTGTTATGTAAAATAGGTTAGTGGATCATTTGAATTTTTTTAATATAAATTTCACAAATAAAATGAAAAATGTTTTGCTATGCCTTGCCATTTGTGTTGTAAACTCTTTTAGGTCTCCTTAAATATTATTGATTTATATTAAAAATATATTTGGTGTTTAAAATCCAAATAGAATTTCTTTAAGCAAATAAATATTAAAATGTTCGCGGCTCCTGTTCAACTCTTTGGGGGAGTTTAAACTGAACATATTACGAGTATAAATTTAGCAAAAAATATAAATTAATTAAAATAATTTACTGCTTCACCTTAACTTCAACAAAAAACGAGTAAATCCAAAAAAACTTGGGGTAGATTCTCCTGGATCCCCGACATAAAACATAAAACTCTTCAACAAATTTAGTAATAATTGAACCCTAATTGTTCCTGAGTTCCAAGGTCAATCCTTGAGAATTACGTTGCAGTCATTAAACTTATAAAAAAATATTTTAAAACTTTGTCTATATATTGTGTAATGGGGAATTGCAACAAAAACTATATACTTTTTTTTATCAGAAATAGAATTAATTTATATTGAAATTTTTTAATTTATTTAATATTTTGTATTTGAATTTCTTTTTCAAGTGACTGCCAATTTATCACAATCACACCAGCATCATTCGTCTAATGACAAGGATGGCAAAAAGAAACACACCCGCCCAACATTTAGTGGTCAACAAATATTTGCCTTGGAAAAAACATTTGAACAAACAAAATATCTGGCTGGACCAGAAAGAGCTAAACTAGCTTATGCCTTAGGAATGACTGAATCTCAAGTGAAGGTAAGTCCCTTAAACGAAACAAAAGCCTTGAATATTTTGGTTTGTTTTTAAATCAAAAAAATTTACATTTTTATGGAAAAAAAGACTTTAAACAAAAAAGTGTGTTAAGGATTAGAGGACTTTAAATAGACCTAATGGTTATTTTTAAATTTCAAAAATAAAATACATAAAAAGAAATCCACTAAATTTTAAATTTTTTATCGCTACACAAATTACAAAGAGGCCGTAAAACACAAATCCTCTTGTCATCAAATTTGTTTTTTTTTTAATGTTTGTTTATATTCACTAAGTAATTGATCCTTTTTTTTCTCAAACACCCTCGTTGAATGGAGAACACAAAATTCAGCCGCATCATTGTAATCATTACACGCGCACGTGCTATTGTGGTGTTAAATAAAATCCACGTTGTATTAATGTTAGAATACAGCGTCTCATGTGGAAGGGGGAGATTTTGTTGTAGCCAATGCTATTGTTCTGTTACCTTAGTGTGTGTGATTTGTATGTTATTCCCTCAAATTCTAAGAGATGGGGTTTGTGAGCTAAAACCTTATTTAAATTAGTTGTAATCCTTTTATTAGCTGTTACTTAATGCAAGAGTTATACAACATATTTGGAACAATTTAAATAAATTATTTCTGGGAAACAAATTTAATGAAAATAAAATAAATTAGTTAAAAATATAGAAAATATGCAGACCTTAGGAATATGTAATAATAAGTAGCGTCCATACTATTTGTATAATGAAACATAAACAAGTTACTTCTTAATATTTTAATTGAAGATTTACGAGCTCTATAAATTTATCAATTGCAGATTTGATTACAGTTTGGTTTATGTGATCCTTCATCCCAAGGTACAATTCAGAGGCAGTTTTCTTTAACAATTTTTTTAACAATGCTATAATTGCGACATTCATTTTAAAAGTGGTTTAACAGATTTAGGCTACTTTTACATAGTGCTAAATTTTATCACTACCAAGCAAAGCCAAAGCACTGCTCAAATTAGTGAAAGTAGAAGTGTTGTCCTTGTTAGAACAACAGGCTCGTCCTTCGAATACACTTATCTAATAAATCGAGACTAAGTCCCATGAGATGCAAGCTCGAGAGTTTTAAAACTTGGCTGAATCCTAATTTTATTATTTTAATATTACTCCAATCATATTATATTATCTAAGGTTACAATAAACAGGATCACAGTAAACTCTCTAAGATCCGGTCTGTTAAATAATGACAGTTTTTAGGATATATAGCTAGATAGCGTAATATCTCATTTGCGTACCTTTTTGTACAGCAATAACTTATAAATACAGCTTTAGAGACCCTAATAAAACATGTCGACACACCCTACACGCCGAACAGTTACACCATAACCTGACTTACAACATTTTCTAAGCCTGTTGCACGAGCTAAATTCTATTTTTTCCTTAAGAGAAGTAGCACTCAGTTAACTATTTTCTATGTTATATTATGTTTCGTTTTTGAAGTGATGATAGGAAAAAAGAAAACGTAACAAGAAATAGAAGAGAAACAGCCTGTGCTGTTAACAGTGTCAGGTGTTGTGTAGGCATGTTTTGTTAATTTTTTTTTTTGGAGGCGTTTTTTTTTTCTTGGGATATATTTATATGTATACTGCCTAAGGAAGGCGCTGCGATACATATATATTTTAAGCTTTTTCATTAGCAGCGGCTAGAACACAAAACCTTTACCCTTACATTGTTGTCATAATATGTCTACTGGTCAACATGTTAAAAGTGGCCAAACAATGTGTTATACATAATATGTTTCCGACTATTCAAAAAAAAGTCTCAAATCTCTTAATTTACTCCGTATATTGTTTTTGAAAGATCAATACAAATTTTCCTAAGTGCATTGTTGCCTACCTCAGAGTCAAATCCTTTATAAGTAGAATATTTTTGCTAAACTTTAATTTTGCATAAGTTTATTTCAAAAAAATTATTTTTCTTTTAGTAGATAAGTTGTTACATATGCATACATATTTTTTTCACAATTATAATATATTATATAGAATAGTATATATACCCCCATATGTATAATGAAAATTTAGCCACAGTTTATACATTGCACACAACGTTCTGCTCACTAGCCAGCCGATTAGGCTAAGTTGGGTGTTGGCAAAGAGTTTATTTATCATTAATATCGAGCGGCTAATAATAAGAGTTTAATTTTAAGTTAATATGAGTTAAGCAGAATGGATAAAAAATACATTAAAAATGACACTTATACTAACTTCATGCCAATTTTTCATTATACGTATGGCCGATAGTCTTTACCATCAGAGACATTTATTTAATAGTTTTTATAATTTATACATAAGATGTATATATTTTAATAAATAACCACTTGATCAAGAGTTTCGTTTATGATATTGAATCGATAAACATATGTAAATCTAAAAATGTTTACCTGTCGCTCAGTTTTGTTTTTAAAAATCCTCGACATTTAATCGAATGTTTGTTGCAAATAAAACGTCGAGAATATTTGTTATATAAAGACTTTTTGATAATTTTTCGATTTTTACTTTGATAAATCTTTACTAAAGGGAACCTTCATTCTTATTTCAAAATTGTATATACCGGTTTAGTTTTGCCTAACATTTTTGCCTTTTAATGTCATGTGCAACATAAAAACTAAAACCAATTAAAAAATGCACAAACTAACATATTTAATTCTGTAACGATTAAGCAAACATATTAAAAATACAATAAATTTTTAAGCATTTATTATAACAGAGAGAGAGAGAGAGAGATACATATGTGATTGTATATATCTCCTAAACAAACAATCATATGTATATGTGCATACAATATGTACCCTGCAGAAAATTTCAATAGTGAAACTGTACTGACACAGTCACCAGCCAATGCTATTTTCTATATATATATTTAACATGTGCGAGTCATTGAAAATCCACTACTGACATTGGAACTATTGACTAGGTAGTTTCTTTGGGACCATAAGTAGACATTGGAACTAGTGATTCACTAGTAGATTTGAGTAATTTTAGTCTACACTTTTGGTACATTTTATTTGCAAAATAAAAGATATTGACGCCTTGTCGACAATATCACCAAAAAGGCACCACAATAGTCGACAAAAGTGATGACTTGGAGACACTTGACCCCAGGCTTTCTGCAGGGTATGTACATATGCATACATAGATATACATACATATGTAAATACGCATGCAAACAACAATTGTGATTTTCTTATATCATTTCTATAAAACAATACAAACTACAGAAAAGCCAAAATGTAGTATTTTCTGGCATAAAAACCAATGTGTCTGGGACTGACTAATTGAATATGCATGAAAATGAAGAAGAATTGGAAACAAATCTAGTAAAAATATGATATAGAACAATAAGTGGAACTAGAATGCATAAACTTAAAATACACACACACACACAGTAAAGAACTTTTAGTAACAAGATTATTTTCCATTAGATATTCCTAACCCGAAATTGCACTATAGTTTACCACTGCCAAATACACAGACAGCATTTTTTGACTATAATTTTCTCTCTGTGATTTAAGACAGTTCTATATACAGAAAATACCCATGTATAAGTAATTTAAATACTTTACACACTTGCATACACACACACACACGCATACAATAACACAATGTGGTACAATTGTGTTTTTATAAACAACATCAACAAAAAACTTTGTGTTGCTCATTCTTTGGTAATTAATCATTTTTCAATCGAGACTATTATAAGTGTATGTGGGTGTGTGTGCGTTTTTGTCTGTTAACGAGATTGTGTCTTGCTCATCATAAACGTAAATTATATTGCGTTAAAACATTATGTCTATACACAACATTAGTGTTTGTACATTATGCAATATTTAACAAACATAATGTACCATAGTTTGAAAATGAATTCTAAAGAGACAGACCTAATGGACAGACTAAAATGCACAGATTTTCAAATAGACAGACACTTGTCGCTCACAATAGCAGTTTAGCAGCAGCAGTAACAACAGTTGTTACTCCTGTTTATTCAATCATTCACTTACTCATTTTTTTTATCATTCTCTGTGATTCAGTGATTCATGTAATAAATTTGAACTTATGGAAATGAGCAGAATGTGTGCAAGTTCATGTTGTGTTTTTGTGTAATTTGTAATAGAGTGTAGCATACCATTAAGGCGTCAATTTTATAATTTGTATTGTTTCAATTGTGGCGTTTCCTTTTCTACCATTTACTGGGTTTATTAAATTCATCAGAAAGAAATGATTAAATGCTTTTGTTTGGAAACCAAGTTTTAAAATGGGGAACTGTTTTTTATTAAAAAGTCATTAGCTGAATTTTCTTTTTTTTTGAAATTAAAGAAGTTCAATAAAGGTAATAATGCGCAAAAAGTTATTTAAGATTATCTTTAATTGTATCACCCAGTTCGATATTTTTTCAATTTTTATAGCCCTAAATGACTTTGTTGTAAATATCCTATTATTTAAGCTGTATTTGAAACAGTAAATTATCCAAAGAAACCTATAACAAATTTATGACATCAATATGTCAAAGTCAATCAAAACTAACAGATTGGAATACCTCCCATCAATTTTACACAAACAAAGATGCGCCTTAAAAAAAACTGAAATTTACGATACCAGAACAGCAGATGAAAATAAAACCACACACATGACACTCCATACACTACTCACATACCACCACTGTTACCAATATCCATATATAACACTCAATGACAGTCACCTGAAAGACAACAACAGCAACAATAATGATGGCCAAAAAATATATATACATACATACATACATATATATGACCGGTATAAATTTTGAAGAATGAAAAACTATATAATTCACTACATGTGGCCGTTTTCAGTTTTAAAATGATAAAACGAAATAAAATTAGGGAAGCAAAGTGGAGATAAAGTACAAAAAAGGAACAAATGAAAAAGAAGTTTAAATTAAAATCTGCAATCAAGTGTGATATTTACATACTACATACATGGAAAACAAACACACAAAACCCAACAAAAACATACATTTATTGCCGCCACATGTACTTCTATATATGTATATCCCTGTATGTACATATGTATGTATGTATGTATGAATGTGCACATAAATAAAATTTTGAATAGAGCCCTGTCGTTACAACATGGCCGTAACCAATTCAATATTTGAATTTGTTTTCTCTTACTCGTTTTTTTCTTATTTTGGACGCCAACAAAAACGTCAGGTGGTATGGCTGAGACCCAACAAAAATAAAAATAAAATAAAAAAGAACTTAACATTTTTATATTTATATATATGGTTTTACAAGACAGATAACAAAAACAAACAATTGTGTGAATGTGGTACAAATACAGGATACTTTAAAGGAAGATTCCCTTATAAACACAAAAAAGACACACACACACACACACACATACTTGCATACATACATAAACTATATATTAAATGCGCATGTAAATTTTATTTTATTGAGAATTTTATGCAGATTTATTAACGTTTCTACTCAAACAAACACACATTTTAACACCGTGTTTAAGCTGCCACTCTTTCAGCAGTTGATGTTACTGCCACAATAATATTAAACATTTATTTATTTGTTTTCTTCACTGGAAAAGAACACCATGTTTACCATTAAGTTAACATATATACATATATGTACATATGTAGATGCATACTTATGGGCAAGAAATGATTATAAACTGAATTTTTTATTTCGTCTAAATTATTTTATTAGCTTTTTATACCTCTTAAAAGGTTCATTATTTTTCTTTTGAATATATTAATAAGTATGTGGTGGAGTAGAGGTAGAGAATATTTTGTAAGAGTTAATTTAGTGTAGTCCGGTATCAAGATGGGAACTTAGTAAGGCTGTGTCAAATTCTACTACTATGTAATACTCGATACTTATTGAGTAGTATCGTAGTAGTATTTAGTAATTTAAATGGACATTTTAATTTGAAAGCAACATATATTTTATGTTTAAATTA
>NDXZ01062323.1:39667-50300 GCA_003055125.1 Paykullia maculata | reverse complement strand
GTATACTTTTTACAAAAGTATACTTTACGACTCTTAAAGTACACTTTTTTTATGACTATAATTATGGGCCAATAATTTCTAGAAATTTGCATAAATAGAAAAATATTTGCAAAAAAAAAAACTTTTCAATAATTTTTGTAAACAAAAAATTTTCCATAAATTGAAAGTTTAAGCAAATATTTATTAAATAAAAAAATAATTTTTCATGAATAATTTTGTAAAGGTTTATAAAAAAATTTTGTATAACTTTCGTTGCATAAATATAAAATAAAAAAAATTTGATAATATACGACCCTTTGGGAACGTCTTGAGATTAAATAAAAAAATAATTGAAACTGAAATGTCAAAAGCTTTTCACCAAACTTTTTTTCTATTTTTTTTTTATTAAATATGATTATTAAAAACTTCTTTTAAAATATATTTTCAATTTATTTTATTTTTTCCAGATGTAGTGATGATGACTCTTCGCAATCTTCTGTAACGGGGGCACCAATTTTTGTAAGTAAAAAATTAATAGAATCAAAATAATTTACAACTTTTTATTTCGTAACAAAATGTTTTCAAATTTATATTAATAATTTAATTGCCCTGATGAAATGTTTTATTAGTCAATCTCTCTTTTATGTGTTAAACAAATCATGTAAAATGAAATCTTAATAATTAAGTTTATGATTTAAAGTTTTTTATATTAAAAATAATTGATACATGTTTTTGGGAAATTATTTTAGGATTTTTATTATCGAATACGTTTACAGTTAACATTAGCAAATCAACTTTTAAAGTTTCTTTAAATCTTTCGTCTCTTAGTTTTTATAGCAAAAAAAAAAAAAAAAAAAATTATTCCGGCGAAATATATTTACAGCAACAACATGATTGTTGGGCTGGCTCATGTTAATGGCCATTTTTATGACAAGTGCAACATGAAAATGTTGTATGACAGTCATCAAAAAATTTGTATTGTCTTTGTTTTTTTTGTTTTTCTGGAGGCATGCATGTCTTAAATTTTTATGTTTAATTTCATTTTTACGACACTTTCAGTCAATCATAAAACTACATGGAGCTGCAGCATTTTTGTGAATATTTTTTTATTTTTAATTTTAAGTGTATTTTTATTTTGGGGGTTGTTAAGATCATCATCAACAATTATTTAAAATACAAATAAAATAAAAAAAAAACATATTTTTGTGTTTTTTTCTTGGTTACAAAAATCTTGTTTGGAAATTAAAACATTTTAGAGAATGTAAAGAATGTTGTTGAGTGATTAATGCTAATTGAAAATGATTTGAGAGGTAAATAATGATAAGAGAAATGGTTGTTCATGACAATGTCAATTCAAGGGGATATTTTGAGAACAACATGTGCATTGACAAACATTTAGAAGTGTATGCTGTTGAATGATACACATTTACTTCAGGAAAATAATTTAGGAGTTTTTGTAATTAACGCAATTCGTACATTATTGAATGGTAAACAAATTAGTCCTCTTTTTCATAGTATATTGTAAGCAATAGTCAATATAAAAATGTTTCTATTAAAGAAAAGGACAGAGAATTAAAGGCAGAGTTTTAAATTATTATTATTTATAAAATAGAAAAAACTTTCAAAACGCTTCTCGCAGTTTTAAGGTTAAAATTTTCTTGTCTCTGCCTTCGACAAATTTATAATTTACAAAATATTTAACATAAGTTTGTTCTGTTTTGTAGGCTTCTGTTTATAGGTCCAGACATGTGGCCATAAAACGAAATGAAAATAACACTGTTACAGCGAACAGCCAAACCACCAACCCCATCTCCACAGCAAACAACGGAACTACAGCAGCCATCATGAATACAGGGAATAATGCAGCAGCAATGCAAAGGCCAAGTTATCAGCAATACCAGCAGCAGAGAAGAATACAATTTCAACAACAGCAAAAACAACAACAGCAATTTCATAAACAAATGCATTTGCAACAGCCATATCAAGTTGTAAACGTTGGAAACATACAAGCAAATGAACCACAACATCAACAACAAAAACTTAAAGGCTTAACACATGAATTAAACCTCCAGAATCAACAACAATATCAATTGAGTCACCCTCCCCAACAGCATGGAACAAATCACACACAGTATTTGCCAGCTGGTAATGCAGGTTTGAATGGTGCTTCTAATCATCTAAGTGTTGGTCAAATGCAACAACCACAGCATCAGCATTCGAACAAGACCCGCATACCAATACAACATCAAAAGATGGCATCATCGCATCAACAGCATCAACAACAACAACAGTTGGCAACTTTTAATCAGATCTCAAAAAATGCCACAAATTTGTTAAATGATATTTATGAGCGCAACTTGTTGAGTCACACAACATTTCAGGAAAGCGAACAACATCTACAGAAACAACATCAATTTGTCACCCATCAACAACAGCAGTATTTGCAGCAAAAGATTCCTAATCGAGATCAGATATCATTGCCCAACAATTTACAAAATTCTGGACATATGTGGTTGCACAAAACTTCCAGGGCACAAATACATTCAATGAAACTACCCACCGCTCCCGCTCAGCCAACACAAAAACCCCAAACATACCAGCTTTCCGATTCTTATGTGGATCCTGTAGATACAAAACAACATTTTCTATTCGATGCCCACAATCATCAGCCACCACCACCGCCGGCTCCCTTAAATCATGTCTATGAAACTATAAAAGAGAGACCTTCAATGCCACCACCAACTGCTCCAGAACGTAATCAAATTAAAAATAATCCACCTCCTTTACCACCTTCAAGACTTTTGAAAAAGAAGTTAATGGCAGGGGCGGTCAGTAGTCATGGTACCACTTTAAGGAACCATAAAACTCATAAGAAATCTTCTCACGACAAGGAAACCGAAAAGAAAACTTCCAATAAAATGGTGCATTTACAGCCTCCCTCCTATGTGGCGCCACCACCTCTATTGGTTAATGGGACTAATAAGCCACCAACACAATATCCTTTTAGTTTGCAACAAAGAACAAAAGCGGACGGAGAACATAGAAGTATACTGTATCAGCAGTTAAGAGAACAAAATCAAAAACAACAACTGAAGCAAGAGCAACAACAACAAAATAAAGTTCGCGCTGTTAATGAAGTAAACGGAAAAATTCAACAACAGCCAGCAGGGAGTAGTTGCACAAACAAAAATGAAGCAACTAAACAGCAACATCCGCAACACTCATCACATCAAAAACAGCAAAGTACGCGTGAACATCCTTTAGGTGCCCAGGATGAAAATCTAGCGCCAGTTGCTCCCTCACCATTGCAAAACACAAAGAATAATAACTTTAACACTCGTACCCCTACGACTGCCTCCACTAGCAACCCGGAGACGGCGATGAATATTATACTGGATGAGCATGAGGATGCTCCACTTTCGGTTGAACATACTTTACATCAGGCCGGTTTATTGCCACATGTCTCTACGTCATCCACTGTAGCTCTAAGCAATATGAACAATAGCAACAACAACATCAGCATCAGCAATAATAATCGCAACAATAGACCTTCCGCTTTGCCAATTGTGTTCGAGGAAGATACTGGAGAGTTCCAGGATGTTTTAGTGCTCGAAGAAGACGGTACGGCAAAGTTGCCGTATCGTCATGGCAAAAAAATAGAAGTCAGCCTTGAAACGGCTCAAGCAATGGCAGCGGCTGCCTATTATGCGAGGTAAGTGTCAAGGGAAGAGAAACTAAAGGAAACTTTTTACTATGTTTTTAATAAACGAGGCTACATTTATAAGTGATAGTTACATAACATTTTTTAAAGGATTCTTAATGAAGAATAATGAATAATAAGTTTAAATTAAAATGGATTCAAGTTTATTGTAAAAACCTTTTGGAAACCACTTAACGAAACTAAAGAAATCAGTTCTTTTAAATTAAATTCGATTTATGCATTAAACTAAGCTTTTAGAAAATTTAACCTGGAGCCATAATATTATAGAGTCTTTGACTCCAACTAAATGGTGGCTGCTGATTTATATTAGGGATCTATGTATGTAAATGCTTACCTTTATATTCATGAACAATAAATAATTTTATTCAAGGCTTATAAGACAGTTTTTTTTTATACAAAATCAGTTTAATAAACCTTTGATAACTTAATAAAACGTTTATGAATATGGGGTTAAGGCACCAAATTCCAAGTTCTAAGTTGTATTGGGAAAATTTATTTATCTTTGAGTAAATTAGTTTTGCTACTTTCAAATGTAAAAATGTTTCAGATGTGCATTTTAAGGTCAGACATTTTTACGAACTCTAGAGCAGACCCTATTAAGCTAAGGAACACAATTCTGTTTATTCTACCAGATTTTAAAATCCACTATCGTATAATGAACGCCTTTAGATAACCCCATTTCGATTCTTTAAACACCCGTGACTTTCTATCCTTAACTGTTAGCCCTCGTTAAAAGTGTACCGCTTGCATTAATTTAAAACTCCTTAACCATTACAATTACAATATCTAGTGGGTGGAATAGTTTGAATGGATCTGTGTTGCCAACACGTAGGAAGACGATTTAATTAGATTTTTGTAACAATTAACAAATAGTGTGATGATGGGTTGTTGCAGTGAAAGTAAATTGGCAAAAATGTGTGTGGGAGGCAACAAAAGGCGTAGAGGGAAAGTTAAATCATACAGCCCTGTTAATTAAGTGCATGGCACTCTTGGTAAAGTTGTTACTCATGATGAAAGATTTTTTACGCCAAAACTAAAAGTTGTTTTCAGTAAATTTTGTTTTATATTTTTTCTAGTTCATTGTTTTTAGTTGAATGCCAGGATGAATGGCTGGCTGTGCATAGAAAAGATTAGTACCTTTTAGTACAGGATAGTAACGATTTAAAGGAAAATCCTTTGTTATTCCTCGATGAATGGTTGAGAAGACAATGGAGCAAAAGAGCGTTGTAAATAAAAACTGATGAATACATAACAGCAAAAGACGGACGATAGAGTTGCAAAAGAGGAGATGTTAAGTGAAGATTAAATTCGGTTTATGTTTTTGTAAATAGTTTAGTAATTGCAAGAGGAAAACAGAGATATGTTGCAGACAATATTTTCTAAAACACAAAAGTAATTTTTGTTTATTTTTTGCGTTTAAAAGATGGATAGAATTTTTTAAAGAAAAACATTTGTTAATATCTTTAATTATTTATGGCGCTAATCTAGATCTGTTCGAATTTTAAATCACTTGAATCACATCTTTATCTTAAAATTTTTATAATATCTTTCACTTTGCTTATTCTGTTTACTCTTTTGAATATTCTTTGGATTTTATGTTTTTAAATTTTAATTAAACCAAAATTTGTTTTTATATTCTTTTTTTCCATAAATTCTAAATATAAAAATCAATCAGAAAACTCCATCGTAAATTGAATTTTCCATGCACCAAAAAAGCACACACACGATCTCTCAAAATTGTTAAGGTACATTTACAAAATAAAACATAAACCACAAAGTCAAATCATAATTTTCAGCCTTCAAAATATTCCCCTATTTGGGTTTTTTGATTAGATTATAAAAAATAAAAAATATAGAAAATAATTATTGGCATGATGCGTAAAGAGATGATGAAGTATTTACGTCATTTGTAAATCATGTTGTCGTCAACAATTTCACACTTGAAAGTGTTTTAGCTCCTTTGTAATGAATGAGGAAAAGGAAAGGCAGATAAATTTCATCAAATGGAGATAAACAGAGAATGAGTATTTATTTAATTCTGGAAAACAATAAATAAATGTGGGGAAAAGTATGAAAAATTAAAAATTTTTTAATTAATAACTATGACAGCTTTTAAAAGACAAACATCGACGACTGACTGACTAACAGACAGACAACTTTACAAAAAAGACTCTCTAGTATTTCAAATCATCGAAGGTAGATGATGATGATTCCAAAGGGAAGTTTTAAAGGCTGACTGAAGTACAACAAGCACTTTATGTGAAAAAAGTTTTACGATTTGTATAAATTTATATTTCATAGTTGTAAAATTATTGCTCGAAGTTGTTAGTAGCAGTAGTGACTGTAAAAACGCTTTATGCTTTACACATTTAGATACAGTGAAGTATGTTTTCCTTTTTATTTTTATTTTTGGGTGTTTCTTGAGCTTAATGAAGCGCAGTGCCTTTTTTAACACTCATAAAAATATTTAAGTGGCATTTTGTTCAGCCTGTGGAGACAAAAGGAAAAAGACAGACATCACACAACATGGTTGTTCATGTCTGATATGAAACGAGGGATCTTTAAAAAGTTTCTTCTTCATAAGTCTAATCGGGTGTGAATAAAATAGATATTCATTACCAAATTGAAAAAAACTTAAAGAAAAATTAAGAAATATTTTTTAATGGAATTGAAAATTGTAGTTGATTCGGGATTTCATTAAAGTTTTTTCGCGTTGGTACAAGGAATAAAATTACCCCCCTCTTTATAAGCTACATTCACTCTTTGTTTTTTTTTATTGAGTTTAAAAAAGGGAGACGTCAAACTGAATACAAAAAAATGTTTTCGGACAAAATTTTTGTTAAGACACAATGAGTGAATTCAACTTCAGTGTCCCGGTACCCATCTTAGTTTGAGTACCAACGCTTTTCTGTAGATAACTACTGTCATGACTTTTCTTCTGAGATCTGTAAGAAGAAACCGTAAAACTACAATGTTTAGTGACATTAAAAATTTGTTATTCAAAAGCTTTTTAAAGTGCATGGAAAGTGGCACAGTCTATTAGATACCCAAAGGTTCGCATCTGCTGTGAATAAATCTCAGCCAGCCCTATATAAACCTTATATTAATGATGCATTTTCAGCCTGGCCTCGTATGCTACAAGAACCATTACCATTCTCGTGATCGACTTGCACAACTTATTTGAGTTTAACAAATACTAAAATGACACTTGGTGTTGTAGAAACAAATTTCAAATTTACGATTAAAGTTGTTTCGTTCATCTTTCAGTATCTATGACTATGTAGCTGTCTATCTACCCGTCCATCTATTCTTCATTATTCCTTCATCTATCCACTTACCCTGGTCGTTGGCTGAAGTTTGCGCGTTTTGTGGCCCATACAACTCCAATATTGCGCACTACAGCTTTAACATTTGGTTAACAATTATTTAATTTTTGTTGTCTTCTAGACCAAAAATTTTTAGAGTTCTTTCTTATTTTATGTAGTTGTTGTTTTTGTTTTTGTTATAAATTCAAATAACTTACGATTTGTTATTTTTCTTTTGCCAAAATACATTTCATTTAGAAAGATATAAAAGTTGTGGGATCTAATTATAAGTGGCAGTTGGAGTAAGTGGAGTTGGAGTGTTTGTCCTTTAGGCAGTATTTAACATCAGTTTTTGAATGCCATTAAATTGTAATTGTACCCTCGAGTATTTAACATGTAAATGTTGTCATTGTTGTTGTTGTTGTTGTGTATAAATTTTCAAGTTGTGTTGCCACCTGTTTTCCTGTTAAACAAACAATTAGACACGTACAAAATTTCCTTCTTTGCCACTTGAAACTCTTACACAGGAAATTGTTAGTTGTTAAACAATTTTTTTTCTTTCGATTTACACATTAAGTTGTAGAATATTTAAGCGGGCATCATTGCCAGTGTAAAACTTATAAAGTGAAGTTAACTTTATTAACATCACAGTGGTCGGAATGAAAGAAAAACTTTTTAATGAGAATTAAAGGTAGGATTTACTTCTTAAAGGTAATTTCTTAAATTGTTTCCTTTGGAAACTTCTAAGTTTAAAATAAATGAAGTAAAAACAGAAAAGTCTTAAACATTTTGTTGTAATCCTAACTAATCTAGAGATAGACATAAAACCATTAGGAAAAAAAGAAGAGAATTTTTTAAACTGCTTTGATTCGAACTTAACTTAACTTATTTACCCAAAACTTTTTTATATTCTCTTAGTCATTTTGGACTTTTTAACGTAAAAGCAGTTTGCCAACAACGTAAGTGATGAAAAACTTGTTTATCAAAAAAGAAAGATCCTTAAAAGTCCTTAAAGACTGGAGTACAGTCATTAAATAACAATGACGAAATGTAAATAATTGCAATTCATACATCTTAAATCAACAAAAATCACTTACAAAAGTCATTAGAACCAAAAAAAAAACAAGCAAAAACCTCAAAAATTAAATCGAGAAAAAAACTGTAAAAAGAATTGAAGTAAAACGTAACGTAAATCAATTGAAAAAATTGTAAACAAATTGAATTCATTTAGCAGAGAACTTAAACAAATCAATTCTTTACTTAAAGGTAGAAAATGGTCGATGACAACAACAAATGAAAAAAAAAACAACCGAAAAGAGAATAAAAATAATAAAAAAATTCTGTTGTTTTTTCAATAAGAAAAGTAGATGAATAAATGAATGAATTGATGGATGGATGAGAAAAGTGGCTACAGATCAACTTTTGACATCGATGTTGGAAAAAAATGAATAACTCTGCTGGAGTCTGCTTTTGTTTGGGGAAAACATCATCAAAGAACAAGAAAATACAGTGACAGTTTCTCCTTTTTTTTCAATATATGAATTGCAGAAACAGCATTTTGTTTTTGTTTTCCCTGCATTTATTGAAACTCTCAAAAACTGACAAAGTTGAATTGACTTTAAAGTAGTTGCAAGTAAATTTGAAGAAATGAAGAAAAAAAATAACAATAAAATAAAACAACGTAGTAACCAGACATTCAATGTCATCAGTTTTTTTTTCTTTCAAGTCACAAAATTAGCAAATCACTTGTATCGACATTTATGGGGTTACACTCATTGAAAAAATATTTGTATAAAAAATAAAGTTTGGCTTCATCCATAAAAACCTTTTCTTAGTTTTGATTCGTCAATGACCAGGTGGTTAGTTGTCATCTTCATGCCAATGCTGATATATATGTATACATGCATATGTATGTACATAACTACATACATATGTACATAAATTTGTAAATGATTTTCCAAAGGCTTCTTCAGCTTTTCAAATTTAGGTTGAGATATTTTTGTACCCTTCACCACTGGTGATAAGGGTATATATAAGTTTGTCATTCCGTTTGTAATTTCTACAATATTCATTTGCGACCTATAAAGTATACATATTCTAAATCCTTATAGATAGGGAAATCGTTTTAGCCATGTTCATCTGTCAGTCTGTTGAAGTCAACTTTTCTCAGCCCCTCGATGTTGTACGAACCCGTTACTGGTATCAAATAATCAGAACCAGGAGTTGCTATCGTCGACATATATACATACATATGTATATTGCATTTCTTTTTGCTCTAACCAAAAAGACTATCGTACTGGAGTCCATAATCCATATACTAGAAATAATCAGTTCCTTCATTTAGTAATCTTAAATCACAGTTTGTTTGTCACTGAGGGTCTCTAAGTGCGCTCACACAAGCGAAAAGGTTAATAACTCTGCTGATTGGTGATTAAAAAAGGCAGATATCAACAAGTGCAACCTACGAATGCTTACCGGACCTAAAATTAAAAAATTATTACGCAGAGCAGAACATGCTTTTTGCAGAAACATCTTTTCTCGAGTGTTATTTATATTCCATGGATTTATTTTTCAAATTGTCATCGTCAAGTTGACATAGTAATTGTGAAACGTTTAAAACGATGCAAATGACTTTATCAATTTCTAGTTATTTCTTTCTTTCCAATACACAATTTACTTGTTATACGCTGGATATTTAGGGAAACAATTGTCAGCAATTTGTTATTCCATTGCTATGTTCCACATCCTGGTTGGTAAAAAAACAAAACCATGGATTTTGTGCAAGAAGTAAAAAATCTAACAAAATAATATTTTAATATAAAATTTGCTGTTAAGTACCACGTTAAAGTCCTTTTGACGTTGTTTCTGTTTTGTTGTTGTAATTTTCTGATTTTAAGGTCCTTAATAATGGTTTTTAGTGTTTGTTATTGTGCTCCTGTATATTTTTGTATTTGTAATCAATGTGATGTATGATTTTGCAGATTTATTACAGATTGTCCATCATTTTCTCCAGCAGCCACTGCCATAGTAGTTATGTATAGTTGAACAATAAAAAAAAGTTTATTTGTTTGTGTCTTTATAACATTTTTAACAACAAATTGTGACATAAAAATTTATTTGATGTTTTTTGTTTTCATTTCTTTTTCTGGTGTTTGTTGGGTCTCCTCCAATATTTGTTTTATTTGATTTAGGATGCTGCTGCTGCTTCTTTTTTATGCAGGATTTGTTTTGTTTTTGTTGTTACTTTTTTGCTGCTGCTGCTGCTGCTGCCGCTGTTATTGTTGTGTATTACCTCAACAACTTTTTTAATGAAACGCGTTGACATTTTTGCTATGTTGTATGTATGTATGTATGTGTGTCTGTGTGTTAGTGTATTAAGTAGCAGCAAGTCATTTAGTTGATGAAAATGTGCTTAGAATTTTTGTTTTAGATTTTATTTCATTTCATTTAATGTTTCTTTTTTCCAGTTTCCAGGGGCTTTTATTATATTTTTCTTTTGTTTTTTATATTTTTTTTTTGTTGATTTCATTTAATATTTTCTTCAATTTGTAAAGTTTTGTAAGTGGATTAAGTAATTTGTTTTGTTGCTACAAACATTTCTACTTTTGTGTTTTTTTTTTTTTTTTTT
>NDXZ01062323.1:22487-38191 GCA_003055125.1 Paykullia maculata | reverse complement strand
ACAACAAACGCATAGATACTTACTTACTTACATTGTATAAAGAGTGCGTTAGTACAGGAAAATGCATTTGGTTTTGTTTAATGGGAATAAATATCGATGGTAAAGTGCACTTCCATACACACACACACAGACAGACATGGGTTAGCATTCGTGCAGTCACTCACTCGCTGTCTATAATTAAACAAGTACGAAAAAGACACGTTGATACAGACAGAGAGAAGAGGGTTTAAATTAAAGATTTCCTTTTAAATATTTTCAAAGTCTTAAGCATCTTAAACAATCAGATGTTGTTTCTTGCATACGAATTTATGGCATCACAGATGTTTGATATCATAATTTCTTAACGAGATCAGTCGCTCGATTTGAAATTTATTTTCTTGTTTATATGTATTAAAATAGTAGATGACAATTAGTTTGTAGTTGGAAAACTAAAAACTTGGTGATTTGTGTTCTAAATCTTATATTCGGATTTAGTTTGTTTGTAAACACATGACCTTTTCTCCATAAAGAACAACAAATGTCAGTGTTAAACAAATATTTTGTTTAAATATATTCTCTAGACAGGGATAGTTTATGTGACTGATTTAGTTGTTTTTTATTTTGTTTAACAGGAATCGGATTATTTTATTTATATATTTTGTCAGGGATTAAGACTAAAAAAATAGAATATGAATTTAAAAGCTAAAGTTGGGAAAGTCTTGAAATAAAATGTTAAATTTATTAGAAATTATTAGTTTCTTTATTGGTTGAATTTTTTTAGGGGAAACTCATTTGGACATACTTATTTTCATATTAAAAAAAATTAAACCCCATATCTATAAACAAATTTTTGAAATTTATCAAAGGTTTATAAAATAAATTTTGTATAAAAATTTTGATTAATAAACCTTTAAAAGATTTATAAATTTTTCTGAATATGTGGATACAACTTTATGTTCTCAAGTAAATTTTTAATTTGTTTAAATGCAAAAGAACCATTTTTTGTTCTTTAGATTCAAAAAATGATAGTATTTTTTTTAACAATTGCTATTCTAAAACATACACAATACTTTGATTTTGCCTACTGAAATTTTTAAATTAGTTTAGTATTTCTTACAAAAAATAAAAAAAATCTTTTATTAAAGAATGCAAAAATAGAAAAATTATTTACATGATACTTTTAAGCTCTGACAAATTGTTTGTAAATGTTTACATGACAACGTTTTAGAATCGCTTCAAAATTGACCATTGAAAATCGGCGTATTAAGCAAAAGTCTAACAAACTGACTAAATATAGCTTCGTTGCAGCTAAAAAGATAATAGAAGTACAAACCCTAAAAGGCCTCTTGAATGCGATACTGTTCAATGTAAAATCTTGAAGTAATAGATTTGGATAATTTAAAGTATTGCGCTTGTCCTTGTAATTCGTATCTATTCTAAGAGATTTCTGTAATTTTATGTTAAAAGAAACTTTTTCATTTTTCTCATAGTTCTTTTTTATTATCTTTTTTGAGTTTAAAAAGGAAATTCATTAATGATTCCTTCTTAGATCACAACCCACACACTTTTGGTGGTTTATTTCACTAACATTCTTTCCTTTCTTTTTTAAAGTACATTTTAAGTGCTAAATACACACTGGCCACTTTAGAAATTAGGAAAAGTTGAAAAAAGAAACAAACTTTTTCTATGCAAAAGTATAAATTATTCTTAATGTTGTTTTGTAAATAAAATAAGTTTATTTGTATTGAATAGAAATACTAAAGTGCCATCAGCATCAAAGGCGCTAATATGCAACACGTGCATTTAGACACGTGTTGTAAATGCAACACATTGTGTAACAGCAACATAAAACATTCATATCCGCAATCTTCTTCTAATTCACATTAAAAGGAACTTTTTCAAGAACTACTTGCATAAACGTAGATATTTGTGTGTGTGTGTGTGTGTGTAGTCTAAATGTGTCCCGGCTCTTATTACAAAATCCATTGGTAACTTGAACTTGGTAATATCTTGAAATTGACTCTCGTACTATTAAAAAGGAAAATAAAATAATAATAATAAATAGCAAAAACTTTGATTTCATTCTTTTACCCCCTACTTTTTATTCTGTGACATTTTGAGAACTGTAACATCTGCTGGCTGCCATCAATAATTCACAGTTAACGGTTAAACTTTTCTTTTTATTGGTGTAACTGTTTACTTCCTCAACAATCTCACCCCATCCCCTATCCACCCTCCCAGAGTACTTGTCTAGGTGATCTGTATCCCCAACACTTCTGCCTGTTTTCTATATCAAGTTAATAGTGTTAACAAGTTTTTTCTCCGGTTTTACTTTCCTACTTACGATGCCATAAAATCTTAGAAAAACAAGTTTAATTTCCGTTTTACTTGTTGTTACTTGTTTTATGTATATGTGTATGCGTGTGTGTTTGTGGGTGTGTTTGCTTGTGTGCGAGTTCTAATACCAACAATCTTTATGTGCCTTTAACTACTTTTACTTTACGTTGTAAAACGTTTTCATTTTAAAGTTTGTGATTTTTTTTTCAAATCTTAATTCAGTATTTTAAGTTTACAGTTTTATTGTGTGAGAGTTTGTATTATGTCTGTGTATTAGTGTAATTTTAATGTGGCTTCGGTTTAAAAAAGTTTTCTATACGCAATTGCGATAATAAATGTTTTATGCCTTGTTTTTTACCCAACTTCTCCCCAGACCTTGATGCTACATGTTTTCAAACTACTTAACATCGTCGCATTAGAAAAGTTTTATAATTTTGTATTCTGTGTCTGCTAAACCGCAAGTATTTTAAATACAAATGTGAGAGAAAGAGCTGAAAAGCAAGTTGGATTTTCAATATTACTAAACACTTTTATTTTGTATTCAGTTAAAGATTAAAGTGATGGTTTTAATTGCAAATTTGAAATAAAATGGAAAATTAAAGGTTCAAGTTATAATTAAGGAGAGCAACTAAGTGGAAGGGGAAGAGAGCAAACAACTCGATTCTTAAAATGTATATATATTCCTTTTATTTTGTTACAGCTTCGTTTTTAAATAATGACAAGGCCATAAATCATTTAATAAAATGTTCATATGTTAATTCAATATAATGTTCCAAAGAAAAAAGTATAAAATAAATGAAATAAAAATAAATAAATATTTCATTGCTTTTACTTTTTAAATGTCTGCATGTATAATGTTCAATTTATGCCCTAATTCTCCATTTTACATCAACAACTATTTATTTAATGAAGACCAGAGCATCCCAAACTTTTAGCCAACAAAGAAAAAAAGGAAGGATTTGTCGAAATTTTTAATAAAAAAAATAATTTTGTAATGAAAAGAATATTTTTCCTATAATGTTTTCTATTATAACAAATTTAGAAATGGAATCTCAAACGAATCTATGCTTCGCATTGGAAACACTGATAGAGCGCTAAGACACAGCACATCAAATATATTACTTTGTAAAGTGATTTAAAGTCTGTAACTATATTAAATGGCGCTTAATAAAGCAGGCACTTGAAGTTGAAACTTTAAAATCAAAAATCATGTACCACAATGAAATGGGTCCCCTTTTAGTGCAAGTTCTTGCCAAAAGATAAAAATAAATATTTTAATGACAACAAACACATTTTATTATTATTTTTCAATGTATTTCTTAAGTTGTTTGGTTTCAAAAACAACAACAGCAAGAAAACATTCATTAAATACATGTGGACTTTGGCATTTATAAATGTTTAATTATTGTTACAACTTTTGCCACATTAAAATTAAGGGACGCATTTTATTTCGAAAAACTACAATAAAAAGCAAAAAGATTAAATATAATAACAAACAAACAAACAAACTAAAATGTACACAATTTCACAAATTGCGCCAAAGTAATAATCATAAAATAAATGTTAAATACTTTCATTTGTTTAGTCATTCATTCATTCATACTTTTATTTGTTCATTCGTTCTGTTTAAATGTCTACAATCTGTGTAGAAGGAGACAAAATGAATATCTAACAATTGTCATAAAAGTCATGTCCACTGATGGCACAATTTAAACATTTAATACTATTAAACACTTGTTGGTTACAAAAACTCATTCGACATTAAATTACCCTCTTCTATATGTATTGGCAAAATGTACAAAAAGCTGAAAGAGGAGAAAAGAAAAAAGTTTGAAATAGAATTGAAAACAATCATCACCTAAATGAAATTAATAATAACAAACACAACCAACATCAGAATACAAACAAAATATTAAAACGTTATTTTTTTCATATATTTAACCAACACCCCCAACCACCCCTCTTTGTCCTGCTTAGTTTCTGGTGTGCAACACAACAACAGCCTCTATTAGAGTCTGAATGTGATATCATCATCACCATCATCATTGCAAACTGTTTGTTTGTTGTTTCAATTAGATTTGAAAAGCAAAAAATAAAAACCCAAAAATTCTTTTTACTCAATATGTTTATATGTATGTGTGTATGTTGGTGTGTGTAAGTATGTACATATGTATGTGTGGGTGTGTATTTAACCAAAGGTTTCGCACTTGTTGTTGTGTAATATAATTTTTTTTTTGTCCATCCCATTCCAAATGTTTTTTACATCTCTAAAGTGTTACACAAGGGATGCGTTAAATACCACACAAAAACAACAAAAAAATTAAATAAAATAAAAAAAAACTGACAAAAAATAGTTGTGTAAAAGGAAACACGACCATTTAATGACTTTGATACAAAATTCTGATTTCAATTGTTCATTTAACAGCCATTTTTTTCGTGCAACATAAAAGTTATTTCTTTTTTAAATATTTTACATTTTTTTTTTCATTTCTTAAAAGAAAAAGGTATTGAATATCGAAAATTTCTATTTAGTCAAAAATTATGAAAATACTTCTATAAGAAATAATTTTAAAAAGATTTGTTTTTATTTTTATTATTACACCAAATCTCGTTCTATCGTGGTAAATATGTACATTCCAGAGTAAACCGACCGTGTAAAAATAATTATGTAAAAGTCTTGTATTTATATAAAAAATTTTACTTCATCAATTTTGAAATTTTGTTGTGTGTTTTTTGATCTGAAACAATTTTAATTAATAACGGAAAAAATCTTTTTAACATTTACAACTAACTGCAACATACACATACATACATACATATATATAAAATGAAATATGCGTTTTTCTTCTGATTCTAATGGTATTTTTTTTTTTTTTTGTAGTTTTAACTTAATTTCTAATATTAATCCCTTTTTTGTGTGTCCGCAATTAATGGTCTTTGTTTTAGCGTATATTTAATAGCATTTAAACTCCTTTTTAATACAAGTCATTATGTTTTTTATTGCTTTTCCTAATATTTTTGTAAAAATCTTTAATTGAAAATTTTTAATATAATTTTCTCATAAAAATCTTTTATAATTTTCTTTTCATTTTAGGTAAGATTAATGTCTCGAAAATTCACGCTGAACGGTCAGAAAAAGGCGAAGTAAAAAAGAATATTTAACTTTTATTGTTTAAGTAAGTATTTGTGGTTGCAACAAATTTACGACTTCCGTTTTTCATTTGAGATAAAGAAAAAAGGGCAAATGAAAAAGGAAGAAAACAAAAATTGAGAAGACGCCAACAAATGTAAAAACAATTTAAAAATTTAAGAGTTTGTATAGACTTTTTTAAATTTTTCCAAATGCACTTGTAAGGGACTCCACGAACAAATAAATACATTTGAAGCTACTACTGCTGCTGCTGCTGCTGCTATCATAAAGTAAAAGTACACTTAGCATAGAATAGAAACACTTCGTTGAAAAACTATATTTACAGTACAATATCATTTTATTACCTACACTGTCAAAAATGAAAGCAGTTAAGTTTGCGTGTACTTGAAATTAATGAATTAATAACTTAAACAAATTATTTCCTCTAAAATGATACTTTTTATTGCAAATATTGTGCAAACAAGGAAAAAATTATATTAAAATAATTTTAAAAATAAAATTAATTGAATTTCCGTGATATTTTCTAAAACAAAGCATTTTATACATTAAAAAACTTAAGATATTAAATTCTAGTCTTGTCTATGCGATTCTAATACAAACTGATAAGAACAAATTCTAATTCTAAGTTACCATCTGCCAGCAGCGGATCATTTTGATTTAACTTAAGTTTTAAAAATCATTAATAAAACGTTAAATCATATATGTAAGAATAAAAATAAACAAAAAGTAAAGTAAACTTATAGTTATGCAACGCATTGTACTAGAGATCACATTACAAAAACTAAGATAAAAAGTTAGGATACATGACATTCATATGTACATGTCTAGTTGGTGCTCCATTTGTTGATGTTGAAGTTATAGCTTCTAGCGTTTGAAGTTGTGTGTGTTGCAAACGCCAGCCATAATTTGCCTTCTTTTGTCTTCCTGGCTTATTGTGGCAGAGAAGATGATTGGATTCGTTTAGATAAGAAGGGTTTTTTTTTTGTCTATTTAATGTAATAATTGCCTTTAAACTGTAACGATTTGTCACGTGCTGTTTGTTGTAAGGTGTCTGTCTGTGTGTGTGATACACAATATTGGAACTGTCAGTTTATTCTGGCTAAATGACTTCAAAAGTTAGTGTTCATGTGTGTATGTGTCTATGCCGTCACTGATATTATCAAACTACCCCCCTTCGTTACCGTAACAGAAGTTTCTAAGCCGTTTATAGCCGTTGCTTTCCCAATTTCATTTTAAACAAGATACAATTTCTTTTTATTGTGCTTCTGTTACTTACTGTGTTGCTGTTATTCTTGTTGCTGCTATCGTTCGTTCTTCTTATCTTTAAAACTGTCGTTGCAAATTTACGTTTAACGGACGTGTGTACTTTAAAATAAAATTAGGAGCATTTTATATTTCCAACACAAATTGTGTCTTCATTTTTTGAGTATGTAGCGGGTCGTCGTCGTCAATATGCATATTTTCGCTGTTCAATATTTCGACAATACTTTACTGTTTTCTGCGTGCTTGTTTTGTTAAGAGCACAGCTGTTTAAAGGAATTGTTTTTTTTTTCAATTATTTCGTGGGCCAAGAAAAACCACATGACTAGATCAAATTCATTTATTGTTAATAAATTTTGTTTCTCTGATTTCATAGTTAGAGTTTACTTTTTACTTTTTTTTAAATTATTTTTTACTGCAGTAGGTAGGCCCAAACGCAAAGACCAGACATATAACCTTAATCTCAAATTTATAAAACTGGATTGGAAATAAAAACTTTCAAAGTTGTTTTAGCAATTTTTTTTTGAAATTTTTCAAGTTTCAAAAAATTTTAAAAAAATATTAATTTTTCCACCCTTCACCATAGTTTTGTGAAATTCGATAATTGGCCCAGAATCAGCGAAGATATGGGCGAAAAAGCTATATGGACTAAAATTAATATCATAAAAATATCAAGTTTTCTAAGCCTTTAAATACCTTTTGGGCATGTAAATACATACACACATACATACATAAATACACGTGGTGAAGGGCAACTGTTTATGCCATTAAAGAGATTAAATAAAAAAAAGCTTTGTAAATCAAAGATCGGTTAGATGTTTGATTAAGACATCTAAATTGTTTAGCGGAATAGATTAACAGGGCACCTAAATTCACTAACCTTACAACTAAGTATCACTGACTCCTAAGATAGGCTCACTAGAACTCGTAATATGTCAAGCCGCGAGCTACAATAAAAAAACCTGTCACATTTTTTTTTTTTCTTAAATAAATCGTTCGTCAAAATCAGCTTCGTTAGACAAAGACCGATTAAAGTTGTTATGTGTTTAACTTGGCAGCCTGGTAAATTAGGTTTAAGTGATCGTATGCCTAACAATACTCTTTTAAAACTCACACTTTTAGATCTCTGTCCAATATTGAGTGAAAACATAGATATGTATGTATGTATGTATGTAAGTTTGTAACACAGACGTGCGTGTCTTTGTTTTCTAACCGTTTTCGCTCTAGTAACAATTTCATTATTTTTCCTCCTTGTTTTTTTTTCCTGATAAAAATCTATTGTTTGTTGCTATTATTACTATTTCTGCTAAACAGATTGTCAAACAATTTTCTCCTACTTTGACTTTGAAACTTATTGTACACAAAAATAAATAAAAAAGAAGAAGAAGAAACGTATGGAAGAACAGCCCAGAAAAAAATAATAAGAAATCAATGCTAAATATTGTAACAATAAAAAGTTTTTTTCGTTTATTATTTTTTTCAAATGCTAAAGACTTTCTTTTTTTCTTGGGGATACAAAAATTACTTGGGTAAAGTGTTTGTAAGATTTATGAGTCCTTTATGTGCACACACATGGAAAAGGAGAAGAGGGCGCAAACACATGTGTGCGTGAGCAGACAGACGAATGCCATAAACCTGTATGTTTAGAATAAAAAATGCTCTAAACAAAAGAACACGTACCAATATCGTATTGTATCTATGTTTGTGTAACAAAATTTTAAAAGCATATGCTCGATTCGTGTCATAAGTACAGTGAAAACATGTTATTAGGATATCAAATATACGAATTAAATAAGACCTTAGGAATTTATTTTAATGGAAATATAAATCAAACTAATTTCATTTTCTATTAAAATTGAAAGATATATACGATTCAGTTTTTGAAAGTTATTTTTAGCGTGAGTCTACTGTATGTGTTTTGCTTATACATATAGAGTTTTTTTATCTCTAATTTAATGCTCTTTATTGTAACATGTTGTTTTGTATATAATTTCTACTTATTAAGTTGTCACAGCTTCTCTTCGTGCTTTGTTCGTCCTTATCATTTTATTTAATCATAAGAGGATTTTTTTTTTGGAAAATTTAGACAGTAATTGTACGAATGTTCTTTAATACACACAAATTTATAATATTATATGTATTTGGAATTTAAAAGAAAAACCTTTATTAACTTTTTATCAAAAGACACATTGAATTTAAATAAATGTATTTGTATGTACATTCGTATTTGTGTATACGCTTTAAATAGAATAATAAATAATTGGAAGACACATGTTTGGCACCTAATGTACAAACATATGAGGATGAAAATTTTGATTTTTTAAAAAAATTTATTTAAACTTATGTTTAAGATAAAATTTTGATTGAAAAATGGATTAAAAACAAACAATATTTAAATATATTAAACTTTAACAGCTACCGGAGCGCCAGTAGCATTAATATGACTTTTGTTTTAGTTTCATTAAAATTTAACCTTAACATTTGCAAGACAGTTTTTATTTCAGTACAACCTCCTTGTTAATGGCAATTTCATTGTTTATTACGCTTCATATTCCACTTAAATTTATGATGACCAATGATGGTGGCCATTAAAAACATACACTATCAACATATTAAATATAAATATATTTATAGTCACATGCATGTATGTAAGTCTGTATGTAGTATGTCCTGATATTAAACAGCCATTCAACCAAAACAACAGACCATTTATACTCGTACATACTACTCTTCATTTAGGTGAATATAATAATAAGGATGTGTTTCTGGTAATAAAACCATTGTTCTCTACAAACAATTTTCTTTACAATTCCGGCCAAAAAGGAGTTGAATAGAAAAGCAAGCCCAATCGGCACGAAATACAAACATTTAGACAACTAATATAAGAAACGTTACAACAACAATAAGCACAATATACCTACACTTTTTGCAACAATAACAAAAATACATTAAGGACATAGGTATGAAAGGAAACTTTTAAGAATAAAAAAAAGAAAATAAAAACATAAACAAACTGGTACATGGGGACCATGTGGAAAAAAGGTAATAATATTAATGCTTGACCTTAGTTCAAGAAAATCAGGAAATGGGAAATGGGAAATGGTAAATGTATAAAGCAGAAGCGTAACAGAATTGTTTTAAGAGGAGGAAAATCTGTTTCTGATAGAAACTTGTACTAAATTTATGATAAATTTTCTTCTAATGGAAAATCTGCGATAAACTTTCTTTTTACTGATATAGTTTTTTTACAAATAACAGTTAAAACTAGAAACCTTTTCTTTTACAAAGATTTGACCTTTAAAAGCAGATTTGCGTAAATGCTATAAAGGCTTAATCAATATTTAATTTAATCTTCGATATTTTTAAACATTTATAGTTCCTATCAAGGATGTATAAAAGTTTGTCACTTAATTTGTATTTTTTAACATTCTAGTTCGATTTTATCCAAAGATAAAGGACGCTGATTTACCGATATTCCTTTGAAATCAAGTTTCCGAAACTTTTTGAATAGTTTTGGCAATAAAACTTGTCTCATAAATAATAAGCCAATAAGTTATGACCGACTCATTTTTCACAATGCTAAAATGTTTTAAATATGTAAATATAAATTTTTGAGCCTCCAAATAACAAACAAATGGACTCACTGGATGCATATATTTTTAAGATATACTATCGAGATAATGTTGGGAAATGTTGGTCCAATTGATATATAAAGATCATGACACAGTCCTAGAAGTTTTTTAGGAAAGAATAAAATTCAATTTAAAAAAAAAATCAATTAACTTTAAGAGATACTTGCAACACATAACTCTCAGTTATACATAGTTTCATACATTTTAAACTATTTTTTTTTTTTGATAAATGAAAGCTACAACTCTGTTTCAAAGCTACCGGCATATTGATTTATTCTATTGTAGGTGTGTTCACTATGGTCTTGATTGTATAATCAGACATGCATACAAACATACATACATAGCATGCATAGAAAAAAAAAACAAGCCAGCATTGTTTTCGTAACATGTTTGATTTCATTCAATAAACTGAAATCAGGACTATTTTATGCTGGCATAAACAAGAATAAAATGAGAACCAACAAAAAAATAGAAAAAAAAGTTGAAGCTAAAACTAAACAAATTGTTAAATGAAGCGTAAAACAAGCAGAAAATTCAAGCAAGAAAATAAAATGATTGTTAAAGCAAGAGCGCAAAAACAAAAATTACAGTCATTTTCAAACCAGCCCTCTTATTGGCCAATAAACATATTATAAGTACGTTTGTAGCAAACGAAAGAAACGAAATATTTCAATTGTTTATTAACTGGTTACTTATATATGTATACGCACATACATACATACAAACATACAGACACACATATGTGGACACATATTGTTCTTATTTCCTATCCAGCTAATCAAAGATTGAATTTATAAGGCTAAAGCAGACATTTAAAAAAAATTGTTGCTGTTTAACCTTTTTAATAAAAGTATTTTTCTATAACAAAAATATAAAAAGAAAAAGGAAATTTACTTTAAGGGCACATAATTTACAATATAATTTTGTTACTTTTTTTTTGGGCCTTTGCATGTCATATTGACATCTGTTAACAGCTGTCAACACTTTGAAAATATCGTCTCATCACACACATGTTCTTTTTTCATTCAGTTTTTCTTAAAGCTCGTGCTTTGTGTGTATGTGTTGGTGTGTGTGTGTTGGTGTTTGAAGTAAAGTAGGTCGTTAATATGAAACATATGAGTACGTGTTCTCTTGTCATAAATAATCAATTCGTTGTAAGATTTTCCTTTATTTCATTTGCCTTTTTATTGTTTAAACAACAATTTTTTTCTTCTGCTGCTTTAGAGACATTATAAAAGAAAAATCAATGACCTTAAAAACACCATTGGCGGAAATAAAGAAATCATTTTCTTGCACTTAAGCTTTTCTCTTCTCAATGATGTGTAAAATCATTTATAGAAAATTGACAGCTGACATTCAGTCTGAGATAAAATGTTATGGTTTGTTTATTTTTTATAATATGCAAAATAGAATGAAGAGTATAAAAACTTAAAGTATTTGTTAGGAATTTTTTTTTTTATTAAAAGTGTGACCAGATTAAAGTAAATGCTAATTACTTTTTTGCTTTTTAAGTTTTGTGGAAAAAAGCTTTAGATATAATTTTTTTTTTGGTCAATATACCTAAATAGTTTAATAATTATTGAAATACATTTGTCTGTATGTATGTATGTGTGTATATATGTGTGATATTTTTGTCATATTTTTATTTCGAAATCGCATTAAATATTCATAGCAATTATTTTATAATTTTTTTTACTCAATCTTTAAAACCATATTTCCAACAATAATTTATTTTTTAGTTTTAATTTGTTTTCTAATTTTTGTTTGTTTTGAAAATCTCTATTAAAACATGTAATTTTTATAAGGATAACAAAAATCCTTCTTTTATTTATCAACTTATCAACACTGTGAACAACAACACCACTTAATGTTAAAATTTTTCCTCAAAAAAATACAAAAATCAAAATTTCAAACTCTTATAATCGTATGGAAAAAACATGTTTTAGATTTTATTTTTTACACATATATTTTGTTGTAACACTTAAACTTTTCAACACTTTACCCATTATCCTTATTTTTTTACGAATAAATTTTGTTGCTGTTGCCAAAGATAATCCTCTTACGCCAACTGCACTTGAGTTAAAAGGGATGTTTAACTGTTACATAAACGACTCGTAAAAAACGACTTGGGGAAAAAAAGGATTTTCCTGGGATGGGTTGGAAACTTCTGTTTGAAAAAAATAGAATTGATGGGGAAATGTTTTCGATTATTTCGGTTTAAATTATTCTACAGAAAGAGATGATGATGGTTATAATGCCACTATTGCCACACTGCTGATGTTTATGCTGGCGATGACGTTGATTGTTGACTAAAGAAGTGTGAAGCAAAAACTGATTTTGTTTACATCTCATAAGTAACGTGTTTTGGGAGTATGTGTGTGTGTGTGTTTAGCAAGTGAAGATTGCGTTAAAAGTTTTTGTTGTTGCAACTAAATTTATGCAAGATACTTAATGTCAATGTAAAAGTTAGTAGCAGTAGGAACAACATGCATTTGACAGTTTTTGTTTTCTTACTCGCATCCTTTCTAAAGGAAATATCAATGTATCCATCATACGTACATATGTATGTAAAAGTGTGTTGTTTTATTTGTTTACAAATTGTTGCAAAAATATTTACTTACTTTTGAATTTTTTTTGAGCAAAACATAAATGTTGTACAACATCATAAGAAGTAAATAAGATTAAAAAGATTTTTGTTAAAATATTGTCACTTATTTTTAAGTGATTTAATATTGTTCGTAAAACTTTATATAGGGTGATTCAGTACGAGTTACATCTGTATTACTAGGAAGAGCCTACCATGAAAAATTAAATTTTTGTGCTAAGAGCAACAATTTTGTTCAGCGGCAATATTTGTTTCTAGCTTATGCTCAAGAGGCTGAGTTGTGGTAATTGTGGATTGTGGATTAAAGAGGTTCAAGAGGTGCCATTTTGTCAAGAGATTACCACGATTTTATATGGTTTATATTTTCTAAAAAAATCCTTTTCAAGGCATTATTTCTTTCCCCCTTACTATTAAGGTCCCTGGAAAACAGATATGTTTAACTGCAATATATGATGATTCTCAGTCATGTTTTCGATAACTATTTTCTCTAATTTGGTATCTGCTTGTGATATTGTTATTTGCAACCATTAATTCGCTCAAGCTTAGGTCTTGCCATTTAACATTTTAAAATAAATTTTTCAAATTTTCGCACATAACTAAAATACGTATGAGTTTTAAACATACACCTAACAACACAAAACAAATTAAGCAGTTTTCCCTATGAGTGCATATCTTGCAACAACTTTGTAATTGGTGAAGTGATACTAAGATTCGGCACTTTTGAATTTATGCATTCTAACTTGTTTTTCTTTTTTGTAAGAGAAGTTCTAAACCAATAACACATTTGAAGAAAGATTTCTCTGCACTGTATCAAATTCTTCAACGTATTAAGTTTATACCAATTTCATGTCAGTTTAAACAAAATTAAAACCTCTTTTATGTTCTTAACATACGATTAACTTCATTTACAGTCTTAAAAGTAAAATAAAAAAAAAACTCTTAAAATTTTGACTTTCTAAAGAAAACACGCAAGCGTTTTGTTTTAGACTGTAATCGTCAACAGCTTTATTCACATTATTACAGCCATTATCACAAGCTGAAAGTAGCTTCATTATTTTTATTTTGCTTTTGTGTTTTTTTTGGTTCTGTTTTGTATAAAATTTCACGCTTTATTATGCCACATATGGTGGCAAGGATTTTCACATTTTGTTGTGCTAAGAAGAAAATTAAATACAGACTAAATTTGGTGGCAAAATAAAAAGTGACTTGAATCTCGAAACAAGGGCGTAAGTGATGGAATTATTCACAATTTAGTACCCCGAACATGCAGAAATGAGAATTGAGAATTGTGATAGATGTATGTGAATGTGTGAAAAATCATGACTTATTATGTGGGTGTATCTTATTACGTACGTATCGGCAGACAGGTTGTCAGGCAAAAAAGTTTGTTAACCAAAATAAAGAAGACATTAATAAATGAAGGGAAATAAGCCGAGTTAATGGTAATGTACATACATACATATGTATATGTATATCTACATACTAGAGGTATATACATACATCTTAAATTTAACTCATTTTTTAGAGACAAAACCATTAAAGTAGACTTTTTTAATGTTCGTTTTTACGGGAAAAAACAATTTCTTCTTATTGTTTGTTAAATTATTAATCAAGATACTTCAAAGTCAATATTTAAAAGGATTCTCATATTTAATACAAAATACACAAAAATAAAAAAACTTCGTAAAAACCAAAATACTTTCGATTGTGTAAGCGGGTTTCCTATGTCTTTATTAATATTTGTTATTTTATTTTGACATGTACAACTGTCAAGTACTTGTCACATAAGGCGTCGGCACAAATTTATTAACAAATTATATATGGACCCCCACACCATAGAACTGTGAAATATACTAAACATAAAAAATCTCTCTTCGTTTATTAAAAAAAAAGGAGAAAAAGAAAAAAATTATAAACGGCCAGATAAACGTTTCTATCCGCACAATGACAGTTTGAAGTAATAACGTACTTATCGAAAAACAACAACAAAAATCATAAGCTAAAGAAAGAATAAAAACAATAATAAATGCCAAACGACGTTTTAAAAGTCAAATTAGGCCAATTTGTGACTGGCGTTAAACCATTACGACTATAAGAATAAATAGTGTGTGTTTTTGAAAAAAAAAAATGCTGGGGCTTGAAGAGAATAAATAAATATAAGAAGTAAGAGTGAGAATGTTGAAAATGATGTTTCTTAACAACCAAGTAAATGCTTTAAAGTTCTAACAATCTAAAAGGGGTTCTATCTCCACATTAAGAGTCATAGATAATACAACGAGCACTTATCTCCGCCACAACTAAAAAACTCTTATATCAAAAAGATTTACTTTTCTATGGAACCTTAGTTCAAATGTAATTTTGTTTGCCATCGTATTCAATTAGTAAAACAGTTTTACATGCCGAAATATTAAAAATAGACGGAATGAAGTTCTTTAAAAAAAAAAAAAAAGATCTTGTGCTTGTTTAGACGTTTATTTTCTTTATCTTTTCATCTCTGATTTTGTTTAATGTGAATTAAAAAAACTTTAACATTTTAAAGGCATATTTAAAATGTCCTCTGGCCCTTATCGAATGCAATATTGTATAAAGAGTTTTCATTGCTCTATTTAAAGAGAAGGTTATTAGACAGTATGAGTAAATATGTTCACACATATGTACATATGTGACAGTGAATATTACAAGAGTAAATCCAAGATACACAAAGAGGACGGTGTTAGTTTATTCCTGCAGTTTGTTTTTT
>NDXZ01062323.1:0-20201 GCA_003055125.1 Paykullia maculata | reverse complement strand
AATCGAAAGAAAAACTTAAGAAAAGAACAACATTTTTGACACATGAAAGAGAAAAGAGCTTAAGTAAAGAAACTGACAAACAATGTTGGGAAGAAAATTAAAAAAAAAACTTTAAACACACTTTATAACATTTAAGAAAACACTAAGTAAATGGACACATTAATGTACACATACATACATATGTATGTAGAAAGAATCTTAAGTCTTAAGAACAGAACAGAAATATAAACAAAAACACTAAAGGACAACAATAAATGACAGCAACTACAAGTAGAAAAAAAAAATAAGAACAACTTAACACAAAAATCAACATAATTCTACGTATAATCCTTTTCCTCCAACTTTTTTGCAATATTTTTTGCTTCGCAACAGATAACAATTGATGACTGAAGAAAATGAAAACGAGAAAAATCTTTTTTAAAATAGTTTTTGTGTTAAATAAAACTTTCAAACAAGTAGTTTTCTTCTTTGTTTTTTATACAGTATAAACTCTAGAGGGCTCTCTGAAACAGTTGATGAATTTTGGGAATTCTATAAGCACTGATATCGTTACTATAAAGAAAATAGAGAAAAAAGAAAGAAACAAACTTGAAATAAATTTGCATTTTAATAAATTGACATTCACTAAGGATAATAAACATTTATTTGATTTGTGGTGAAGATATTCTTTATATGAGTTTATGTGCAGACAAATCAAAAAGCGGTTAAAATTAAACAACAAAGATTGTTTTAATGGGAAATTTTTAAAAGAAAAACATAAATGGAAAATAGTTTAACAAAGACTTTACTGTGTGACCTGTTCATTGCAATTCTACTTAAAAACACTCTCTACTTATATTTTGGTTGCAAAAAATGCTTGTAAATCTTTTAAAATAAGTTGGTATAATTCACTTCTCGTTAAATACACTTCAGGCATAAGTAGAAGTGACGTAAACGTAGTTTTAAAGTTATTTGACGTCTTCTACATAGAGCGTTAATAAAGTTATGTATCTTATTTATTTATCTTCTCTTAATCTAGGACAGTTTAATTTTTCATCAGCTAATTTGCTAAAAAAATTTAAAAGCCTAAAGGCCCTTGATCTAAGGGAGTAGTTGATATAAAAGATGCCTTGTAAAGTGTCATTAACCGATACAGCGTCTAATGGAATTATTGGCTTGAGTTAGTTGAAAAAGTTTTATTCTGCGACTGATTGAGTTCTAGCCTAATAAGTTACGACAAATGGTAGGCTTTGAATTGTCACTATAGTTTGCTTTACAGCAGCGTCTATGCAATTTAAAACGATATTCGTGAAATACCAGAGACGCTATTTTATTAATATTCAAATATAAATATCTTTCATCAATAAAAATTTTATATACATATGTATGTATGTATACATATATACATATTTTGAAAAAAAATATTTATTTAATTTTTAAATAAATATATAAAAAATGTCTTAAATTTTAAATAAAAATAAATGTTCGCTTTATAAATAAATTAAACCATTTTTGTGTATGAAATTATTTATTAGTTTTCATAAATCTTATTTCCATTCATTAATAAACACATTTAATTATCTTCTCATATTTACAATAAAATGTTCTAATTTTGTTTAAATTTTTTTTTAAAACGAAATAAAATATGTTTGTTAAAAAACATCATTAACGCCCTAAATTTGTGAACAATTAATCACTCTGCAAAAAGCAAAGAAAAAAAGAAAACTTTTAAAATAAGTATTTTCGAAAAGCATCACAGAAATGTAATTAAAATTTTAACACATTTAAACAAAAATCCAAGAAACTTAAGAAAAATAGAAAACAAAAACCCAAAGGGCCAAAGAGGCGAAAGCAACAAAATTAAAAATCAATTAGTTTGTATAAGAATTAATAAAAAAAACTAGATCTTAGGCTTAAAAAAAAGAAAACCATTTAAAGTAGAACATCATTAATTCGAATACCACCACACATACATAGATAGAAAGAATTATATGATTCTAAGTAAAACAAAATTTTATGAGAATTCTGAAAGGGGCGTGTGGCAAACTGTCAAGATTATTAATGCTGCATAGATACAAATAAAAATGTGAAAAATGTATCGTTTTTATGCAGACACTTTTGTTAAAAAAAAATGTGAATAAAATTTTTTAAATTTTTATATTTCTAAAATTACTATCAATCTGTCATTAGCTATGACATAAATCATTTGACACCCGACCGTAAAGGCTGCCAAATCTAGAATAAATGAAACCTAGAGAGAGGGAGAGGATATAAAATGGTTGAAAGACGCATGTGTTTTCTTAATAAACCACATGTAAAATATTTTAATAATACAATACAAGCAACAAAAATATGCTACAGTTCGAATAAGTAAATTTTTGTTTCATAAGAAAAATGCTTCAAATGTTTTTGATTGCTGATTTCTTAAAGAGGAGCTCATCACTTAACACTTGACTATTTGCTAAAAAATGTAGGCGCCACTGTATGCGATAATCACAGAACAAGTTATTTATTTTAACAATTTTAATAATTATTTTTCGAGTTATTAGTCCTTCCTTTTTTCTCTAAACATAAATCTCCCACTTCTACGCCAATCTACAGACAATTGTCGTGTGGCTGAAAAAAATTCCAAAAATTTCATTAACATTTTCTGTTATAGTTTCTTTTAAGCAAATATGTACAAACTCTCATACACTTAAATATAGGTATTTAATTTCAAAATAATTTTAAAATCCATTAGAACAATTTTAATTAACATTATTTTGTTTGATTTACTCACACACACGTGTAGCCACTTTTAAATATGGCCACTAGGAAATCTCTAAAAGTCTATTTTATAAGGTCAACTCTAAATGTAATATAAATTTAACTTGATTGTCTAAGTTACATACTTAAAAACGTAGTCGTATTTTTAGTTCTGATAAATGAATTTCTTAGAAGATATTTTGTTAGTTGTTTTTAATTTTAACTAAAAAAATGTAATATTTTATTTTCGAAATTTTTTTTTATTAACAATTATAAAACACTAAATTGTTTTATTTTTTTTAGTTGTTAAAGTATAAATCCGGTATAAATAAATTTTTTTAAATAAAAATATATCATTTTTTCTTAAGAAAGCCGAAAAGAAAATTTTATAAAATTTGTGTGAACTTCCATCTCTCGCAAGTTCCTTTCTATATGAACTTTAATTAATACAAATATGTATTGTAATAATGTTTATTGCATATAAACAATTTTCTATTGGGTCTTTTTTTGTTACACACATCAAACTATGATTTACCTACGTTGTTAAAATACGAGTAATTATTGAATTCCATAAACATTTAATCGGTGTTCAGTCAGAAGTAATGGTAATGTTATATAATAAACATAACTTTATAATTATTACACATATGAATGTCGTTATTTGGATAATTGTTTATTTAGGCTCTCACACATGTACAATAATATAATGTTTATTAAAAAATTCCTTCTACTTTAACATACATAATTGCTAATATTATATGCAATTAAAACTAATGAATTTGTTACCCAACAGTTCTAATTTTAATCACTGGACATGGGATTTTATTTATTCGAGATGCTTTTTTTTAGAGAAACTGAATTGAATGTTCATTAAAAACAAAGACAGGGTAAAAGCAACTACAACAACATAACTACATGCCATACATAAAAATATAAAAATAGATACATATGTTTGTAAGTTTATAAATATGATTAATTAAAAGAAGCCTAACAAAATCTGAGAAAAATTTCATATATATATTTTTGAAATACAAATCTGCTGGGTGTTAATAGACAGGTACTCACTCCTCATCTGTTTTTTGTACAATAATATATGTAACTCATTTAAACATATGTATGTACATATGTACATATGTATATGATATAAGACCAATCATTGTTTCAGACAAAACAATGCCAAAATGTCTGTCATTTAAGCGGTTATATATTTTTTGTTTTGTTTCACAGCAAAATATTTGTTCAGCTAAAAGAAAATCCAAAAAAGAGACAGACCTGTTCTGCCGCTGTTTCGATGTTATACACACATGCTATATGTATGCATTAAAAATATTTTAAAACATTTTCACTTTTATAAAGCAATTCAACTTAAAAAAGAAAAAAGCTTTAAAATCTAAAATATTTTTTAAAATACATAAATTTGTATATGTATGTACAAATGTATGTATGAATGTAGTATGTATTATTATTTTAGTGCCACAATTATCATTTTCAAATTAAATTCCTATAAACATCAAAGGAGTTTGGAAACATTTTAACACTCAAATATTTAATTTGTTATAATAAGATTCAAATGTTTTGTTTTGCCTGTTATTTCTGTTATTGTGTACAAAACACCCACGTGCTACGAAACACACTCTCAATAAAAACAAAAACATCGGCAAACATAGATGTAAACAAACCATTACAACAAAACTACCAACAAATTTTAAGGTGATTTTACGATAAACTTATGCAAAGAGAGCGAGCGAAGCAAAAATACTTCAAGGCATTGCCATATTAAACCATAAACACAAATGTTGCTGAAACATGTTGCAGTGATATTTTTAAGAAATGGGGGCTACAAGTAAGAAGTACACATGTTTGTGTGTTTAACTTACAGGGAAAAACAAAACAAAAACAACAACTTTATCGGTTTCGTCTACGAGTTCGTTCGTATTTATGCAGTAGCAGAATACTGCCCCCCAAATGAATGAAAAACGTTCAGTAATAAATGAAACTTTGACGGAAGCGGAACTCTAATACCGGCAACAAAAAAGCGAACGTGTGTTGGTTTTCTCACACAAAATTTCAATAAATATAAGAAAAGTGTCTGACAAAAAGGGTGTTTCTTAGGGTGGAAAATTTGTTAAAAATTAAAAAAAATAATAAAATCATTAGAAAAAAATTTAAAAAAAATGTTACATGTGAAGTCAGTGAAGTATAAACAAATTTACATAAAAGTGTTTTAGTTAAAATAATATTAAAAAATTTAAAAATAAATTATTTAACAAAATTGTTAAACAAATTACAAAAAAATAAAATTCAAATTAAATGTTGAGTAAATAATTGATAAATTTAATGCAGCTTTTAATAAAGTTTTATAAAAATCGTTTAAACATACAACATCATCATCATCATCTTCATATTTACTGTCAACAGTTTTATATTTCTTCGATAAATTTTAACAACTGGATAATTTTAAGGATTCCCATAGCTCAAAATGGATAAAAGGTGGGAATAAGTAGCCAATAAAATTAATTAATCTTTTGCTTAAGCAAAAAAATTCTATAACTTAAACTTAAGAACAATAACAAATAAATAACTTATAATTAAAAATAAACTTGAATTCTGAAAAACTGTATCAAAAGGCAAACGGTTTTAAATCAGAAACTAATTTTGAAAATCATATCTTTTCTACTAAATGGATTTGTTTTACAAATATTTCGAGATTAAGCGATAGATTAATTTAGGATGCAAATGGTATACCAAAATCTACTGCATGAGATATGAGCAGAAATACAATTTTTTTGCCAATCGTTGCAATGTGTTGGTATTAGGAAAATATGTTATATTTAGAACGATAAATTAGCAAATTAAACATTCAACGAGTAACGATTGAAACAACCAAGAATTTTGATAGTTTTTCGTTAATTGGTAAAATTCAAAGAATTTAAATCTAGAGATCAGGGGCCTAATTCTGGCATTCGAAAGCGATCGAAATTTAACAATTCCAATTGGAATTCCTATACCTAAAGCAAAGAAAACTCGCACGTTCGAGTAAAATTCGATCGCTATCGACTGACGGAATTAGGCCCCTGGAGGAAAATTACAGCATTCGATATCGATTGAAAATTAACAATTCTAATTGGAATTCTTATACCAAATGCAAAGAAAACTCGCACGTTTGAACAAAATTTCGATCCAAATCGAATGCCGTTATTTGCCCCCAGGTTTTTGAATATTTTCGATTTTGCCGGTTTTCGTGACATTTTGTCTACATACATACATATGTATATATTATTGAGATATTTTTCAGACTGACAATAAACATAAACAGCTGTTTATTTTACAAATTAACCAAAATAAAAAAATAATAAAACCTTGTCCTGCCACAAACCGCTTCCTTTCAAATCAGCATTTCAAAATTTTTGAATAAGAAAAGTAGAATTTTTTTATAAATGAGGTTTGACATTTAAATATTCCGAGAAAGGGAGGAAAAAAATTTCTAAAAACAAGAAAATAAAAATATTATCAGCTGTTAAACTAAGGGTATTTTGTAAACCTGCATGCCTTGGCCTTAAAAGAAACAGGCCTGTAGAGTTTTGACAGAACATTCGCAGTCCCATTGCCCAATAAACGAAATACAAATTAAATATATATATATATGTATATTTCTGATATATTCTCATTTAAAATCAGATGCCGATTAGGTCAAATTAAAAATTATTTTTTGTCTCGACTTAAGATGTTCTGTAAAAGGTTCATAAATATATTTTAAAGCTTGAATTTCTCGTTTCTAAGGCTGTTTAAATAATAATCAATTCAATTACGAGTTCGTTAGTTATGAAACATAACCAAAAAACCGGTTTTTTTTCAAACAAACCAACCATTTTAAGGGTGTTTAGTAATTTAAGCAACTTATCTGCAAACATGTAACCAAAACTTTATAACTTTTTATGGTACATTTGAATATGGCATCGTCATATAACTTAAATAAATTTTAAACTTTTAATCACTTAATTACGATTAAAAACAGTTTCTCATATATATTTTATAATCCCTTATTAGATTTCTGTTAAATAAACCAATATTTTCATAATATTTATAAAAAAAAAAAACTATTTTTTTAACAAAAATCATGCAGTAGGAAGTGAAACTAAACTCTAAACCTTTTAAAGGCATACATTTCTAACTTTACGAAAATTTCTTAAAGGGGTTGGCAAGTTGTAATGAAGAGGATGTTGGGGGGCGGAAATGAAAAGAAATATTTTATTAAAAAAACATGCAGCGACACAGCAACAACAAGAAAAGTATAAAATAAAAATCTGTTAAAATTAATTAAATTTGTCACTAGAACTCAAAAGTTGGTGACATTTTGTTGCTGTCGTAAGCAACATTTAAATCATATGACTGCCTACTCTTAAAGTCCCCGTTGGTAAGACAGTCAGTTTTTGTTTTGACTGATTTTGCTTTTATAAAAGCAATACCACAAGTACAAATAATCAACAGTGGTTGCAAAGAAAAAAAAACTCTTCAACACCCACTTTGACACCCGTTCATTGTTGTAAATGTCGCCAACAAAAACAAACAACCAGAAAGAAAATATCAAATACAACAAGTTTTTTAGTTGCCTTTCAAAACAACAACAGCATGAAAAGTATTCTGTATGTAATTTACGTACATGAATAAGCATATGTATGTATGTTTGTCCAATTTAAATGCATAAATATAAGCATGAGCAAAGTATTATACAATGTATAAAAGTATTTATATGCTACAGATACTTTGACAACGACATGCAGCAGCAACAACCAGAATACAGGGAACCAATTACACACCCTTTATTCTACAGACTCTAAGGATAGGTTTTACTTAGTAATAACGTGTGTGCTTGTACTTATGTGTGTAACATATAGAATACTACTAAGTAAACTGGTATTGTCGTATTATTTGATATTTTTTATTGTTATCCTTTTTCTTTTTTCTTGTGTTTTTTTCTTCCTGTTTTTGTTTTTCAATTTTTACTTAAGTTATTTGAAGCTTAACACAAATCATAAAACATACACACACATAGACAACAATCCCTTGCACACATATCCTTTTTTTATGTTATTATTTGTAGCTTTTCTTGGTTTTTTCTCTTCTTTTATAAACTGACTGATTGACAGTAAGGCTAAATGGGTGCAGCAGCAGTAGCATTAAAGCACGAAGTCACTACATCGTGTGTCAATAGTAGTAGAACCTAATAAAAGTAGATAAATTTCAATGTGACTTTATAATAACTTGTTTGTTGATGATGTCCTTATTGCTGTTATTGCTTTTCATTTTTATAACTTTATATCTATAACTTTATATCCATGCAGTATTATTTTGTATAAATAACATACAACTATAGTCTTTAATTGAATGTCGTTTGTATTGTACATACTTACATACATATATGTATATTTGCCTATTCTATTCATTTTCTATTTCTATTCAATACATTAAAATCCTTTTCAATTAAAATTATATGTTTTTAGTTGAAAAGTTTTTGCAAAAAATTGTTATTATGCCAATTAGTTTTCCATTCATTTCGATTTGATGTCAATTGAAAAAAGTTGGAAAATAACAAAAATTGCAAAATTTGCGGTTGTGTAATTAATGGAAATATGTTGGGTTTAAAAATTCATATAAAATTTAAGTTACGTTAATATCTTCCAAATTAGTTTAAAACAAGTACGAGCGTTATATTCGGCTGTGCCAAATGTTTTTACATGTCCGAAAGGTATTTAAAGTCTTAGAAAACTTGTTATACCCTTCACCATAGGTGACAAGGGTATATATAAGTTTGTCATTCCGTTTGTAATTTTTACAATATTAATTTACGACCCTATAAAGTATATATATTCTGAATCCTTATAGATAGGGAAGTCGATTTAGCCATGTCCGTCTGTCCGTCTGTCTGTTGAAATCAACTTTTCTCAGCCCCCTAATATCGTACAAACCTTCGAGCTACCTAAATTTAAGACCTAAATTTAAGAACCTAAATTTAAAAAAAAAACCTAAATTTAAGACTAAAATTAATATCATAAGAAATCAAGTTTCCTATGACTTTAAATAACTTTTGGACATGTAAATATATACGTACATACATATACACACATACATAAATACACGTAGTGAAGGGTATATACGATTTGGCACAGCCGAGTATAGCGCTCTTACTTGCTTTTTTTAATGGTATTTATTTAAGTCCATATAGATTTTTCGCCCATATATTTGCTGATACTGGGCCAATTAATAAATTTTTTCAAATTTCCCAAAGAGGCAAAAATTTTGTTTTCTTATATCTCGTAAATTTTTTTTTAAATTTCCCTAAAGACTTCCCTTTCTTAATCATAAAAATATAATCATCACAATCACCTATATCTCGTTAATTGTCTGATTTTGTCGATTTTCAGAGCAAGAATTTGAGCGAAATTTCTGAGTGTTTGATATCAGTAACAAGTCTGTATCGTGGGGGCTGAGAAAAGTTGATTTCAACAGAAGGACATGGCTAAATCGAATTCCCTATCTATAAGGATCCCGAATATATATACTTTATAGGGTCGTGAATTAATATTGTAGAAATTACAAACGGAATGAAAAAGCCAAATCCAATCTGTGATTCCGGTTTGTCCCTGTAATTTTTTTTTTAATTTTTAAAATCTAAATGTTAAACCAATTTTATTTGTTAAAAAACAATTGTAAAAATAATTTTACGCAAAATAATTGCTGTAACAGGGCTTAGCAAGAAAAAAAGGAAAGACGAAAGAATTGTGCGTTAGCTTCCGACAATAAGCGGAAATTCTACTTTACACTGCAGCAGGATGAAATACATACAAAAATAAAGGCAAAAACTAAAGGCAAAAAATAATATGAAACGTAGGCAAGCTTTAAGGTTAAGGACTCTCTATATTTCAATCTATATATAAATGAAGGAGTCTACTTATTTAGAAATTTATTTAAATACAATTTCAATTATGGTGGGTTTGCTTTCTTCTGCTTTATGCGTGAGTTTGTATTAAAATTGCTTTTGCATGGTAGACGCAATTAAATCAAAATATTTTTGCTGTCAAGTTCATTGAAACTTTGTTCTTTCTTTATACATATTTTTTCTTTCATTTTCATTTAAAGCAAAAGGCCCATTGAAAAAGGCCTAATTTGGTATAATTTTAGAAGACATTTTTGGTTTCTTTGCCTTTGCTTTAAAAATAAGGAAAATTTACTATTAAGTTAAATAGGAAATTGGGTCAACAAAATCCTTAAGGATTTTTAATATAAACACACGAAAAAAGGAAAAAAAATATGGAAAACAGAAAACGAAATCAAAAAGGCTTTATTGCTCTGCTCTCTTGAGCTACTTGGAATTTGTTTATTTTGTCATGACGACAATTTCATGGTCGATAAGGACATTGAAAATGTTAAATATGTATAACAAACAGTAACCACAGAAAAATTAAACTAAATGTGGTTTTAATTAAAAATGGCATCTGCTTATTTATGAATTAATTTTTACACAGCAGAAACTGAATTTTTCCAAAAATGTGTTAATTTCATTAACAAATATTATATATAACCCCGGCAAATGTCGTTCTTAAACAGTTGTGTGGCGTTTGCTGGGGTGTATTTGTATACATAAATATGTATGTATGTATGTATGTATATTTGTACATGCATTAAAGTATGTTTGTGCGTTTTTGTATTTAAATTAAATAAAATTTGTTGTGTTAAAGTGGCCAGTCTGCTTGATTAATAATTTAACAATATTTAAGTGCTTTTCATTTTATTTTCAACAACCCTTGACAAAAAACCCACCAAATTGCACTTGTTTTTACGCACAATACTCCAACACATGCACACATTGATTCCCTCACACTTTTCTTTTTGAACGTTTTTACTGCTTGATGTTGTGTTGATGTTCCTGCTGTTTGTTTGCTACTGCAGAAACAACAAATTGTGCTTTCAACAGAACTCAACATGCAACAAATTTTGCATAAATATCAAAAGTATGTTGAAAAACAAATACAAACATACCTCAAAAGAAAAAAACAAAAGTGCAATGTGATATGTGTGCATATTCAAGATACAATTCAACACCAACAACCACAACAATCCTTTAGATTTATTAAATTACACTCAGTATGAAAAACTTCACACTTCTCTTCTTCCATTCACACACACATTCAAGTGGCACAAGAGACCAAAAAAAAAAATGAATTTAACAATATTTTTTACAAATTTTAATCTTTTGTTTTTTGTTTTGTAAACAAAAAAAATTTTAAAAAAATCATGTAATGAGTCATAATTTTTTACTCGTTAAATGACTAATTGCTTGGAAATGCCGGTTTTTCGGCTATTAAATTAACCCATTAAAGCAAGAGCCCTTTTGTAATTTTCCCACATTCGAGTTGTTTTTAAATAAAGAATTTGAATTAAGAACAAACAGACAAGTTTCTTAATAATTAAAAAAAAATAATTTTAAATTACAATCAAATTTCATAAATAAAAAATTTATTGCAAAGCATTTCGGTGGTGAAGGGTATAAATATTTCGAAAATCTTCACAAGTACATCAATTGCTATAAAGTTTTATTGGAAGAAGACTCTGTAGGTTATTCTGATTAAATCATTCACTGAATAAGAATTTTTTATAGGGGTTTACGTAGTGGCTATCATTTGTACTTCGTCACTGCCCGTTCCTAAAGTATTTATTTAAAAAAAATTTATCCATTTGCTTCTTACTGAAATATTGTTTCCTTGTTTAACACCAAAAAATATTCTCAAAGGAATTAACAAAGTATATTTTATATTCTTAGTTCTTATCGACACGGAAAAGACGGCTATAGTATTAAGCCGAATTTAATAAAAACATTCGTCCAAAATGTTTTTAGGTTCTGGAAGCTTTTTGGCAGAGAACAAAATGTGAAAATACTTGTAGGCTACTGAATAGAATTTTATTTTTATTTTTAACCATGAAGTTTATCCTTAAGATTTTAAAAGAAAAAGGTTATAAAACAAAGTATAAGCAAAAGTTAAAATTCAATATATTTATATGAAAAATTCACTCATAGATTTCGATCGATGGGTACAGCCTTGCGCCAAAATCAGTGTAGAAGAAGTAAAACTATGTCTAAGTCAACCTCTAAAAATTTTGACCTAAGCAATATTCAACCTATAAACATTGCAGCGACAACATATTGCTAATATTAGGTTTACAGATTGACAAACGAGTGTAAAAAGGGGCCCATACACAATACAAGCATGTGTGACCAAACAAGCGAATATGGAATCTGTTTGACCGTGTGTGGATCTGTTGTGTGATTAATTTAGTTGAATGTGTAAAAACAAAATGCTTTTTAAGTTTTTTATTATTAATTAATCAGTGATTGATCATACGTATGTGATGAAGTAAGAGTTTTTTTAAAAAGTTGACATAATCTATATATATAAATATGAAAAAAATTTGTTTGTATGTTGGGTCACACCGTTAGACTGACTTTTTTGAAATTTTCACAGCATGTTATTTCAGAAAATTTTGGATGCCATGCCCACTTTTTATCCAAATGTGCAAAAGAACAACAACTAATGATTGACTAACTGACTGATTTATTATCGTACAGCCCAAACGCATAAAGTTATAGAGATGAAATTCGGGTTGTAGCCTCACCACCCAATGTGTAGACTTGGAAATTTGAACTTATGGGGATAAAAATTGTACTTTTTTGGTACTTTTTTAATCTAAAATATTTTTATAAATTTTTATGGAATTAATGTTGGCACTTAAATGGGGAAACCAAAAAGGGGGAAACGGAAAAATGCGTTTAATATAAATTGGTCGACCGATTTGGATAAAATTTGAAACACAGGTTCGTTTAGTCTTAAAATTTAATATGAAATAATACAATTCAAATAACACTAATATTGCAATAACGAGAGGAGACATTTCGGTTAAGCCGGGGCGAAAAAGTACTCTTTCAGCTTAAAGGGTACTTATTTAATTTTTTGAGTTTCTGTGTAATTAGGGACTATTAATTATGATTGTAATAGAAAATCACATATGGGGGCAAAAAATTGCCTTTTCAACTTTTATGGTACTTTTAAAATTTTTTTACTTGCTGAGTCAAGAAATGTGAAATTAGGGCGTATTGAGTTTATGACCCCAGAAACGTAAAATTTGGGCCTACGGAATTTAAATAAAATAGATAGAAAGAAATCATAAAAGAAGAAGAAAAACTACTTTTCCAACAGAATTTTAATGTTTAATTATTAATAAATTAATTGCAATTATTAATTAAAAAAATAAAAATTAAAATTTGAAATAAATTTGTTTAAGTTATTTTCATTGAAATTTTTGATAAATTGATAATATGCTTAAACGTTTTGACAACGAGTATCTCTGTTAAGAAATAAATAAATCAATAAATTTTATACCATCGGAATTGCTATGGAAATGACTTTTTTCTGTCAATACTTTTGTTGTTGGTGCAGGGCATTTGATATTCTGCACTGCCGAATATAGCTTATTTCAACTTGTGTTAAATTTCATTTATAGTTGTTTTCTGCTTGTTTTTCTTCCTTTTTTAACTGTTTAATATGGTTGTGTATAATAATTTGTGGTTTAATAAGTAGTAAGTTGATACAGAAGAAAGTGTAGAAGAGTGGATACGAAAATTTATCATAAGTTGTTATCATTATTGTTTTGTTGTTTTTATATGGGGTTTTTCTTTTATTCTATAATATTCCATATTGTTGTTAATGCTGTTGCTGTTGTTGTTTATGGCTACTATTGTTGTCGTAGTTTTTGTTTGTTGTATTTTTCTTTAATAATTTTATTGTACATATTACATATTGTTATATGTTTTGTATGAAAGTATGATGTTTGTTATATATTCTTTTGATTATTGTTGTTATTATTAACAAAAATGTTCTATTAACATGTTAATAGGATTATATTATTAGCATTCAAACACACAAGTTTGTAAGTAAGTTTGTAATATAAACAAATATTTATGTACATACGTTCGTACGTACATATGACTGTGTATATAAAATATACATACAAGTATGTATATCGTAATGAATTGTTTATGTGTTTTATATCACTACACATTTTGTAGTTTATTTTTTAATACTATTGCAACTTGGCATGAATGTGGTGGAGTTTGTTTGAATAAAACCCTACTTACAGACAGTGTGACTGACTGATTTTCTGAATTACACTTGTTATGAGTAAATTTCCTGTCACATTACTTGAGTGTGTATGTGTGCCTGTGTGTGTTTTTATATGATAAATAGAGAGGTATTTCATTTTTCCCGTCTTTAATTTATGTCGGCTTCTTTTTTCGTCGACAATATTTTTGACTAATTGTGGGAATTTGTAATTGAATAATTTTTGGGGGGTTTTATGATTTTCTATTTCATTTTTTGAAGTGCGTTTGAGTGTTTGTTGATAATTTGTATTCAATTAGTGTTGTCTGCTTTTAATTGATTTTAATAGAAAACTACGAATCATAGAATTTATTAGTTTCAAGTATTACTTTGTTGATATAATATAGTCATTGAAATAATGTGGGAATATTTTAGGAAGCTACGTTTTTTGAATGAAATAGAAAATATTTTGTATTAATATTTAAAAGTAAAAAGAAAGGAAAAAATCGAGATTTTTTTTTTAATTAAATAATATTTTTAGTCGAAATGTTTTTTAACATTTTCTACAGTTAACATATTTTTTAAATTTCGATAAAATTTAAAATTTTCGAATTTGTTAGTTAAACATTTTTTGTTAGTAAAAAACTTTCTGTAAAATAAAATTCACCTTATATTTTCTATAAACTATAAATATTTATAATATAATTGAGCAATTCACAAGCTACTTATGATATCATATTGTCATATGTCCTAAAAAATTTAAATGGTTAAGGTACTTTGTTGTTGCTTTTTTCATTCGGCTAGGGATAATTTACGATGCACAATAAACATAGCATTCTGAGTCACTTTTAGTATGAAAAGCAACTTAAACCATTTTAAATTTTTAGGACATATGACATTATGATATCATGAGTTAGCTTGTGAATCGCTCAAATAAATTATTCAAAAGCCAACAATTAATAAAAAAATTGTCTTTGAAAACAGAATTTATTTTTTTCATCATATTTCTTTTCTAAATTTATGGTCTTTATAGAAAATGTCCGTTTAGCGGTTTAGGCAATAAAAATAAATAAATTTCACTTTTAATGTCTGATGATTTGTTAAATTCCTGTGTTTTAAATGCATTTTTTAACAAAACCAGACACTCAGACAGAATCATGACGCCGCTTTGTAACTAAAAAAACACGGTGATAAATTGCAAAAATTTAACTTTCACTTTTAAAAACAAGTCAGAAGTTACTTAAATAAAAAAAACAACAACAACATCCCTTAACAAACAGTTTCTGTAAGAAAGAAAAGTCCATAAACGAAAAATTTCTGTTAGTCATTTACACTTAATTATAAAGAAATTTGCAATTTGCATGATTGAGCAAAAACAAAAAATCAAAATCTCTGAAATAAACATCAATAGTTAGAAAGATAAAAGGAAAATATTTTTGAAATGAAACAAACAAAATGATTGAAATGACTCTAACACTAAAACTTTAAAATTTACAAAGTAACAAATTTAAGCAAGGAATTATTTAGAAAAATATCTAAACATGAATGCTATCCTGGTGTAATGGCATTTAGTTGGACTGTGTGTGTGTGTGGGCGTTTTTTTCTTTTCAATTGAAAATCATAATATATTTTTTTTAGTCTCCTTCCCACAATTATTTTTTAAATGATTATATTGACAAGTATTGTGACATTTTGTTGTATCAACCATTTAGTGTATTTGTTGTTTTAAGCCGCCACTAGTGCTGCTGTCAGCCTCGCCTCTCTGCGATGTTTTTTTTCCCCAACAAATTTTACAGACCTCAAAATTATTTTCCATTACACAATCGTGTCCTTGTTGACGTTGCTCTTTTTTTCTTATTTTATGTGACACAGGATTAAAAACACAGTTAGTCAGTCAGTCAGGCATTTACTCACTTCTTTCTATACACGCACAAATAAATTCACTTTTAATTTTTTCCAAATGAATGAAGTTTTAACAATTTTCTACTGGCAATAGACAGCCTGAAGTGTTTGTATGTGTGTGTATGAATTTGTCTGTTGGTTAAACAATTGCTGCCAGTGTAAACGCTATTTGTGGGTAGTGGTAGGGGGAGGCTGTGAGGATATGGGGGTACTCGTGTTTAAATGTTTGGCTTTTTTTATTTTGATTCATATCATATTACAGAAAACAAAATGTTTGATAAAAAAACCTAGTACATACACAAATTTGTCAGGCGTACTTAAAATAGAATAAATATCGTTGCTTTAAACTTTTTTTGTAATTTTTTTTAAATCTATTTTGTCCTGCTTGAAAGGAATAGGGAGTTGTTTTTCTTGAGTCAAACAAGGAAAATGTTACCTAAATTAAGTACAAATTTCCTGTTTATAGAGAATTAAAAGAAACAAGAATTTTTGATTCAGATACATTTTCAGCTAATAGAAAATTTTCAATGAATTATCGATGCATGAAAATTGCTATACTATATTGTGGATTTATAGAAAATATGCGATGAATTTATATAAAAATAAAGCAAAAAAATTTTATACAAAATAAATAAAAAATCGTTGAAATTTTTTTCAAATCTGGTTTGTTTTTTAAATTACAAAACCTAAATTTTTTTTGTTTTCGTTAAAAAAGTTTTTCGTTACTATATACATAGATATGTATTTCCAATTGGGTCTACAATTTATAACAAACTTATTAAATGTTATCTCAATAGGAAAGAAATAAATTTCTAAAAAATAAAAACCGTCCTTACACCAATCAGGCAGAAAACTTGTCACAACTTATTTTCTTTCTTCAATCAATTTTAAATGTGGTTTCGAAACGATACGGGAATTATATCAAACTTACTTTTAGCGCTCGGAACGACAGAAAACCAAAAATGTTATTTTATTTAGGTGGCAATATTTCTATGGATTGCGAACAGAAATTTTTTTAAATCATGAGAATGTGCTTTCAATTTGAAAATGTATCTTTAAAGCTTTTTAAAGCCTAAAAATGGATGCTGAGTTCAAAAAAAAAACTCAAGACTTTAAAAAAATAAATAAAAAATATTCTTGAAGATATTTGATTTGGCAGTTGAGTAAAAGTTTCTGTATAATTATTGTTTACGGATTTAGGTTGGTCGGTTTTATATTTTCCCACACCACAAGTGTTTTTAATTCCTCTCTAGTTACTTTCTCTGTTAAAAAAACATAACAACTAAGTTTTTACTTTTTTATTTTGGAGCAACTTAAAACATTTATGGATCAAAATAAACTATGTTTAACAAATAATGCAACATTTTTGTAAAAACAATTGTTGATGGTATGGGGATGAAAAAAAGATTCTTTAAGGAACAACTCAATGCTGTCTAATAATGTCTGAGTTATTAATTCAATCACTCTAACTCTCTCTTTCTTTTTTTTTCATTTGCTTAAAAAAAAATAAAAATATTTTTAACATTTAAAAACAGTGATATTTTTTGATTTTACTTTTTAACATAATTAAATCTCATTGATTTGTATGCCTGAATACCTAACGGGACTATATTTTACTAGACATTTTGTATGAAGTGTTTTCCTTCCTTTTATGATAATAAAAGGGCCCAAAAATATTCTAATTATAACCCGAGCAAAAAAAAAAATAACACATAAAATCAATAACTTCAAATCTGACATCTAAATATAAAACCTAAAAAAAGGAGTCAACGTATGCTCCAAATAATAAAAGAAAAAAACGAAAACAAAAACCTTTAAGTACAATTTATGGATTTTATTTAAAAAAAATATCGTATGTTATTTTAAAACCCTTCCTTTAACATTTGTTTGGTTAAAATTTATTTATAAATACATATTTAAGTATTAAATCACTGCTAAAGTTTAATACCACTTACTGACTTACATTCAGACATATATTTATACAGAAGTATCGTTTATATGTTTTTTTTTATTTTGTATTTATTTTGCCATGTTTTTGTTAACTTTTTTTTGTAGCCAAACGAGGAAATTGTATTACAAAAAAAAGGGTCAAATCACTAGCATTTTAGTTTTTTTTTATGGTCATTCAAATTGTATTTCAAGTGATTTTATTTCGGTCATGCGTAAAATTTCTCTAAATATTTTCAAGAAGTCTGTGTTATTTTTCTTAAACTTTTTTTTTTTTTGATGACAAGGTTCAGTTTGGTTACTGGGAATTGGCAATCGTGTCAATAAAGTAATCGATTTAGTTGCCAAAAAGAGTTTGATCCATATTTTTGTAGCTTAACTCAAAAGGTAAATGTAATTTAAAGTTCAAAAAGAAAACAATTTTTTGTAAGGGACGAGGTGAATAGTAAACTAATAATAAGAAAAAGTTTAAGGCAATATTTTAACAAAAAAAAAAGTTGCAAAACATATACAAATGAAAAAAATGGTTGCAAAGTTTGAGTTAAAGAAATTTAATTAACTGTTTGAAAGAACTTTGTTGCTCTTAAGCTGTTAAATTAAAATAATTGCTTTAAAGCTCTTCCCAAATACTACATATTTTTAAAAATAATATGCCTTAGTTTACTTCAATCCTTTTACTAGCGAAACATGGTTGTTCGATTGCAAAAAAAAAAAAATTTATAAAATGTTTTTTAAACTAATGTTTTATCATTTAGACTTGCATAAGATATACTCAGCGTATTCGTTGCCAGCTTTTGATAAACAGCTGGTTTTTAAAGTATTGCAAAAGACAAGAAGGATTTTTTGGTAAGACTGTGTTGTTGGTAATAAAATTTAAAACAATTTTTTTCAATTTTTTTAACTCTTTGTAATTTTGTACTGTTCGTTAATTTTGTTTTGTGTTTTGTAAAGTTTAATAAAGTAACAGTGCAGAGTAATTGAGAGGCAGCATACATTTAGCCGCAGTCAGTTATTTTTTGTTATTTTCTAAAGAAGTTTGACTTTTTTCCAAATCATGCTTTCAAATAGTTTATTTTATAATAATTAAAATTCATATAACGTTTCCTTAAGTACAATTGTTATATCTCTTGACTGGACGTATTAGTATAAAAAAAAAAATTAATAGACACAAACATTAATAGTTTAACAATAAAATGACCATAAAATTTTTTTAATGAGAATAATTTAAAAAAATAAAATATCGAATAATAAAAGAGATAAAACAAAAATGTATTGACATGACAATAATGAAGTAATTAATAAACTTTAATTAAGCACTTTTAAAATGCATTAATGTGATGGCAGCACATGAATAATAAAAAATAAACTCTTGCTCTAGCAATGCACACACAAACACACACACGTAAACACCAAGAACTTTTTTGACGTAGCAGACACAAAGTTAAAATAATACCCTCATTTTTAAGTTTGATAAATTAAAAAATTATTTATGAATATGGAGGATAGTTTTTAACGATCATTTTATTTAAAGAATATTTTATTGCACAACTAGTCATTGGTGTATTTTATTTTCTCTCACGATTTGTTGGCTGCATTAAATTCAGTTGTTTTTGATAAATAAAAATTTTCATACGTATTCGTCCGTCCGTCCAATAGTGTTAAAACATTCCGGCAGCATAAAAACGTTGCAGTCCGCACAATATTGATTGGTTATGCGATAATAATATATGAATTCAATATTAAAAATAATAATAAAACTAAAGTAGAAAACTCCAAATAACTACGGGAGGAATTTAAATCAAATTCTTTAAACAGACAAAAAGCCAACTGTATTTTAAAACAATTATATATGAAAATTCCAACAAATGTTTTTTTTTGTGTTTAAAAAATAAAAATAATAAAAATTAACGGTAAATACATTTGCAGATTTTCCAAAAATAAGAATTAAATATAAAAACCAAAAATGTACAAACAAATATTTAAGCTTTTCCGCATGTATTTATTCCTGTGTATATATGTTTGTATGTATTTATGCGGTTTTATTGTTAAAAAACGTAAAAAAAAACCTTTAAATGATTTAAACATTTATGGATTTCCTGTTGAAAAATAATTTTTTTTTTGTTTTTGATTTTGTTTTTATGGCAAAATGAGTGAAAATAAGCGCCATAAGACTGAAGTTGAATTTGTTTTTTTTTTTTAATTTATTTAATAATAATTAAACCTTCAAAAACAAACAAAATACATAATAAAAAGTAATTACATTGTACGATTATATGCACAGAAATACACTTACGAAGTAAAACAAATAACATGTACATTTGTGTAATTCCACAATAATATTGAAATTAAAATCCTTCGCATTTTTATTACATGCTGACTGTGAGACTGGATGTGTGTGCTTTTAAAAATATTTAAAAAAAATATAAAACTAGTAAGAGCCGTTATATTCGGCTATACCGAATCTTATATACCCTTCAC
>NDXZ01062276.1:0-16231 GCA_003055125.1 Paykullia maculata | reverse complement strand
ATATAAGATTCGGCATAGCCGAATATAGCGCTTTTACTAGTTTTTTTGTGATTTTCTGTATATATTTTATTTTCGTTTTTCCTTTAATAAAGCGAGTTTTTGGTTTAAGGGCTTTTACAAATAATTGGATTTTTTTCAACCAATGTAATCATCATTATCATTATTCTTGGGGTATTCGTTTTATAACTGGAATTAAAAGTCTTAAGACCTTTTTTAGCTTTTTGTATATTTTTTTTAGTAAATATAATCAAAGTGTTTTCGAACAGCTAGACTATTGTTAAGGTTGTTATTTTTAAATTGAGCTTTAGTTTGTTTGTTTGTTTTATATTAAATATTTATATAAAATAAATAAATTTATTTTTTATATAAATAAATAAATTTATTTGTTAATTTTCGTGTTGCCTAAAAAAACAAAGGCTTAAATAGTAAACTCTTTCAAAAGGTAAACAGAATATAATTATTAAGTTTAGGAGATATGTATATTTTTTAGAATGAAGCTGTAAAAATATCAGCCAATTCTAAATCGGCGCGATAAACATTGTCTAGCTGTCAAAAATGCTCATGTTTATACAATTTGTATGAAGCAAACCGAAACAGCGCGGCATCAGCGCTTTGAAATTGGAAAATCGATATTGACAGCTCGTTAGGTTTTGTTATTGTTGTAAAGTAATATCATTTTAGTTAACTTTACTTCAAACCTTGCGATTTTGTTTATATGTGATTATATTATGTTTCAAAGTTAAGTTAACATTACTAATTATGACACAAATTTAACGCTAGGCGCCAGTCAACGTAAATCTCAACGCGTTGAACTGTATTTGTTATAAAAACATACATTCCTAATGTAATTATTAAAATAAATGAAGAAATTATGGATATTAGAGATCATGACACTGCAAAAGAATTGCTTAACTATAAAAACCACTTCGAAATGTTTTTTGGACTAAGTTTTCATAAATATCAAACTAAAAGCGGAATAACTAAACACAGCTGTTTTATTAATGCCCAAGAAGAGCTTTAAAGTTCTTTCTTACAGAATTATACTTGCATTAAGACCAATCCTGTAAAAAAAAACATTTCTATTCTTCTTTGAAGTTAGAGCACTGCAAGTCTACAATTGTTTACGTGTGCTACGCCCAGAAAAATGTTTTTCAGGGAAATTACTGGTTATAGCTTGAATTTGAATGTGCAACCTGATCTCCTAAATGTCTTAGTGTTAAGCTTGTGTTTCTCTTCTAGTTTTCGCGGGTTTCGTTGTTTGATATTACCAATAGAATTTTCCTAAAAAATAGGCTGGTTATAGATTAGTGCTGGTGTATTAAAGAAATGAATTTTACCTTTAATTTTTTAGAAAATAACAGTTTAATACCTTTCAGCATTAATATTTGTACTTATATTTCAATTGAACAAAATAATAAAATATATTTGGTTCTCTTTCTTGATTAACTTCGTAACTGCGTAATATTAAAAAATCTAATAAGCTTTTAACTATGAATTTATCCATGTGAAAATTTATGTTAGCTTAAAATTTTACCTGAATTATGCCCATAACTCTAAACAACACAACACTTTTTTCAATTGCCAGCCAATCTAATATAAGGGAAATATAGAGTATGATTTGCCATTATATTATTCTTAAAGTTGTATTTATATTTACTTGTTTAACTAAATATTGTTTTTGTTTATTTGAGAAGATCTTACTATTATTTATACTAATCTTCTACTACAAAAATATATATTTTTACGTGTGTTTGTGCATAAGTCTAAAACAAATGAAAGAATCATATTTGTATTTCCTGCCGGATCACAGGACAAAATTTTCATTAGGATATTCATATAATAACCTAAAATTAAATAAATCAAATTAAAACAAGAGACTTGTTTAAATAGAAGAAAATGTTTTGTAGTAAAAGCTTAGAAATTGACATAAAACAATTACCTTCACACGCACACACATACACATACGAATGCAATTGCAAAACAGTTATGTAGTTAAGATTAAAAGAAAATTTATTACGCATCTGTATTGTGCATTTGTTTGCAAACAAGTTTAGGTAAATATGAATATATGTATGTATGTAAATATGAGAAAACATGCTATAATTTAAGGTTTGTGTGTAATCCAAAAACTAATTATTGTCTTGGTATATTTTATGCATAAATTTTAATGTTGTTACACTAGTTACTTCTAAACATATTATTTAAATATATTAAATATTTTACATTCTTTACAAAGTTCCCAATATATTAAACTGTAAATTTTCCAAGACAAATTGTATTTCTTACAAGTAAATTGCTTATATGTTAAACATTAATAAACACAATGTACAACATACAGTGGGTAATTGCCGTTGGTAATTCAAGGAATAACCTATCAAATGTATTTTATATGAAACATACATAACAATACAATGTAGAGTTTTCAGAATTTAATTTAAAAAAATAAAAATAACATTATATTTGAAATATATTTGAAGAGGTTTTGCAAAACAAACTATAATCGTAATAGTATTAAAAATTGTTAAAAATTTTTATTAAGTTCAGTTAAAGTTCTTAATATTCTTTTTTTTTTAAGTTAATGTTTATAAATCTAAATATATATTGATCTAATTTTCTTATTACTAAATCGTTTTAGATCTATTCCAATTGAAAACCAAAAAATATTCTTTCACTACGAAATAACATAAATCATAAAAGCAATTTGAAGCAAATATATGTTTATACCACACAATTCACAATAAACTTTAATTCTTACCAAAATTCAATTTATAAAGGATTATTGTATGCATTTCATCAAATTATAATATAAAATGAAGTAAATTCCTTAAACATGGTAAACATTGTTGCAAGAGCATCATCAAATATTCCCTGAATCAGCTTTAATGAGTTTATTTATTTTATTAAACAAAATACAAAACTTAGAATTGTTATGAAACGAAAAAACATATATATAAATAAAAAGGAAATAAAGCATAAAATAACTTTATTAATGTAAATAACAATTATATTTTGTCAAAATATTATAAAATAATATTGCATTTATTTATAGTACATAATTGTATATTGAGTAGGAGAAAATATTGTTTAACACGATTTGTTTGTTGCAATCGCTATCGATAGAGAAACATTTTTCGTAAATTATTTATTTAAAATGTTTGATAAATATCCTACTAGCAAAAAGTTTTTAAAACATACAAGTTTGGGGACATTAAATAAAATATATGGCACATAATTATAGTCATAAAAAAAGTGTAATGCTAATACTTTGTTATAATTTGTATGAAAACATTTTACTATTTTATGTGTCACCCATTTAAAGCTGGTTTAATTTAAAACATACTTTATTTTTGACTATAATAGCAAAAGAGTTAATAAGAGATTTTTATTTTAAAGTCGTTTTTAAAACAAACCGGCTTTAGTTTGTAACTATGAATATGGGCCTATGTATATAAAAAAATGTATTTTAGTTGTATGGTAGGTGCCACACCCACTTTTGGGTTCTTGTGTTCTAACTATACTCATTAATAAGGGTATAACCAACACAAAGTTTGGGCACTCAAGTTAATTAATAAAAATTCTTGAATTTGTATTAAAAGTGCCACGCCTACTTAAAGTTTTAAGAAAGAAAGTCTTTTGATTCTACTACCGCAAACTAACACCTCAGTTTTATAATAAATATACACATATAAGGATGGGAAAATGCAAAACAAAATATCGATGTTTTTTTAATACCATTTCCAGTCGATATATATCGATATTTCGATATTTGTTGTAAATTCATACTGTATTATATTTAAAAGCGACTTTTATATAACAAAAAGTAACTTTTAATTAATACTTAACGATTAACATAGAAACAATTAATACAGAAAACTATATTTGTGGTTAAACTACTAAGTAAGGCGCTGCAAAAATATGATTGAACCAGTATGATTGAACTGAAACAAGTAGAACCCTCTGTTTGATGTATTCACCTGTCAAACAGCTTCTACTATCGGAAACTGTCATATTTACCGCTGAAACAACTCTTTTTAAACTTTTCCCATTTTGTACCAGACCAAAAAAATGTTTGAATATCTTTATGAAATTTTCATGGCTAGTTATAAAAAGGCAAACAATAATTGTCAGATTTAATTTTTATTTTTCTTGTAGCTACGACGAACAAAATTTACTTCTATTTGCTTATCAATCGAGGATTTGTTTAAAAATGCCAAGCTGCATAAATTAATAAAACTGTGATCTTACATTACTCAAATCAATAAAACTTTTTAATTTTTATTTTTTATGCAGGTAGTTACAGTTATTTTAAAAATATGCTATTTTTAGTAAATTTTTGTGTCCTTCTAGGGGTATCGTTAAAAGGGGAAGGGGGTGGTAAAAAGACTCAGGTCGGAAAGCCAATACACCAAACTTAATTATAGATTAAACAAAATAATTAATTTCTATTACCTAATATTTCTTATTACTTAATGAAAAACAGCAAAAATTTGTGGTCGAGATCTCGACCGATGGTACAAAATGGGTTAATATCTAAAGGCGACTTCAGATAAAACAGGCGTGAAATGCTAGACACTACTTCACATCGTTAACGATTTGTTAAAAAAAAAGTTAAACAACAAAAACAAACAACCTTTTAACGATTAGGAGTTCTAAAAATAAAATCTTGTTGCCCTGCAAATATTTTTAATGGGATAAAATTAAGCGCACCGTAACTGTCAATGTAAGCATGATAACAGTCTATTCGATAAAGACTGTGACAAGAAGATTTTCCTACAAACTAATAACATGAAATACAAAACTGTAGTTAAAAAATATCGAAATTAAGTTGCGAGAAAAATTATCAACATACCGATATATTGCAAAGTAAAATATCGACGAAATATATTGATATTTTTTGCCCAACCCTAATACATATACGGATTATTCACATATAGAGTAGCTATTATGTTAGTATCATAATATTAATGTGCTTGTCGACAGTTAAATATATATTTATTTTAAATATATTCATTTCTTTTTATATCTCCTTAGGGTTTTGATATTCTGTACATGTCAAAAGTAATTATTTCTTTCATATGTATGTGCAGGCATGTGCGTGTGTATATGTGTGAAATATTTCAAATATAAAAACATGATTGATTGTATGAAAATGAGCATACAAATATTTATGATTTACTTTAATTCTTTTAAAACTTAACTTATTTTATATTACATAGTAAACTACAGTTAAATATTATTAAATATTTTAAACTTGTAAATATGTTATGTTTTCTTGTTTTTTCTTGCGATACAATAATTGGTCACTTATCAGATGGATACATACTTCACACAAACAAAATCTTGTATTTGATTGCCAAATCAAAAACTTGATATTGCAAAATTTAATTTAATTTAATTAAAATAAACTGTACTTTTTTATACATTTTGGGGTTTTAAATTTTGCAGCTCGTATTAATTTAAAATAACAGCTAATCGAATAACATTTTTGTATTAATTGTACCTTTAAAGGTTTTTAAATTTTTTTAGTTACGGATGCCAACTTAGTATTTTTCAAACCAGATTAAGTGCTTTTAAAATCCAAATGAGAAGTTTTTTTTTGGTTTTAATTTTTTTTAACTTGCTTTCATGATTTTTATTAAGCTATCTTCCCCATAAAGTATACATATTCTAAATCCTTTTAGATAGGGAAGTTGATTTAGCCATGTCCGTCTGTCAGTCTGTGTATTTGTCCGTCTGTTGAAATCAACTTTTTTCAGCCACCCGATGTCGTACGGACCCTTAACTGATATAAAACAATCAGAAATTTTCCAGAATTAACGAGATATAAGCAAAAAAAATTCTTTTATACAAAAATTATTACATTTGTGTGAGACATGCTTTTTGAGAAGTTTAACAAAAATAAACTAATTTCTAAGACTTTAAATACCTTTCGGACATGTTAATACATATGTACATACATATACACAAATGCATAAATACACGTAGTGAAGGGTTTAGAAGATTTGGCACTGCCGAAAATATCGCTCATACTTGTTCAAACTACATATGGCCTTTTTTAACTGTTATATCCAAGTTTTTATATGAAGACATTGGACTAACAGTAAAAACAAAAAAATTCACATATTTTTTCACATTTTATATATATATATATATAAGACGAACATTTTTAATTAATTTTTGCGTACTAAAAGTAAGTCTTCAAACAACTTTTCACGCAAAATATTGGCATCACTATTTCTAGTTAAGTTTTCTTGTTCTCTTTATTTAAATAATAAAAAAAAGGTTACAAATTTGCTTTGTGTTCCAATTATTTTGTATTTTGAAATGCAGCTTTTGTTGCCATTTAAAATAAATGTTTCAATGTTTAATTTAAAAAATTAAATGCAGACAAAAACAAATTGTTTTTTTAGTTTTTTGTGTTTTTGTCTTCTACTATTGTTTTAAAAATGTTAACAAAAGTATGTTGTTACATTTCCTATAGCTATTTCATTAGTATTTATTATTTACATATATAAGTTTAAAAAAAAAAAACATAAATATATCTTTATATGTAAACACATTGTGCAATTATTTGTATAATTTTTGTTTTTATTATGTTGCAATAATCGTATTGCTGTATTAAATCAAACAATAAGATAAATAAAAATAAATTGGTAAATTTATGCAACAAAAATTATTTTATGAATAATAGCTTTTTTCCGAAAATTTCTAAAATAGAAATGTGAAATATTTTCAGTTTATAATGCACCCTATGCATTTCGTAAAAAACTCATATAAAAATAACACAATTTTTATTAAAAAAATAATAATAATAAAAACTTGTATTAATATTTATCATAATTGTTTGAATATACCAAGTGATATATATATCATAAAGTATTTAATGTTTTACGGTGCTTTACATACTATTTTAATTTTTATATATCTTCTGTGTTTCCTATTAATTGTTTGTGTTTTTGTAATTCAAATAAATATTTATTTGAACCTTTTTTATTTTTCCTTTATGCAAAACTCTACTTTGTTGCATTTTATTTATTGCTTGACATTATTATATATAAAAAAGTGCTTTAAAAAAGCATAAAATATTTTTAAGTTTAAATTTGAATTTCTAAAGTTTTTTTTAGTTCAAAAAAAATTAAACTTTTGTTTTAATTTAAATTATTTTTAAAAAATAACCCAAAAGTAAATTTATTTTAGTTTGTGTTAACAATTGTAAATTTAAAGCTTAATTTAGATAAATTTAAATATTTAAAAAATAATGTTAGCATTGCTTAACTAAAAAAATTTAACATTTCTGGTTTAAGCAATACGATATGCAAAATGTCCTAAAATATAGTTTAAAGTTATTTTTAAATGAGTGGTATTTTTGGCGCACCATGTAAGTGATACAAACCATTAATATTGCAGAATCTTTTACGCACTATTCGCCGAATTACCATTTTTGTAAAACTATGGCACGTTTAATGCGCGGACAGGCCCTGAGAAACGCTCCATAGATATTCAATTCCCAAAAGTCACACTATCAATTGACTTATCCTTAACGTCACTAAGATTCGTTGCATTCAAGCAGACAGCTAAACAAATATAAACTTTCTTTTGAGAAAACTTGTATATCTGAAATTTTCATATATGTATAAGCAAATCACATAAACAAAAGCCATTCATAAATATTTTATCGATATCAAGATATTCTGTTGCAGTAAATGAAAATTTATTAATAATTTAGTGCTGTTTTTCAATACGTAAACAGCTACGTCTTAAAAAAACCAATTTATTAATTATTTAAAATGTAAGTAATTTTTTTTTTGATTTTCTTTGTTTCTAAAGGAAACATATGGGATCAATTTTAAAAGTAAGTTTTATTAGGTTTGTTTTTAAATATTTTAAATACTTAGTAACCAAAAATCGAAAAAATTTTTAAACAAACCCATATAATTTTCGACATGATTTTTATATAAAACAATTTTTTTTGGTGTTTATTTTACAAAGTTAATGATTTTCATAATTTATTTATAAAAGGCAAAGCCCTAAGCAGAAGATGAAGGGTAAAAATTTTTTATATTGAAAATTTTAAGAAATATTTACTGCCTTCACAAAGTAACTTACCAAAGCTTAATCTTACTATTACAAATAAATTAAACTTAAGAAGTAATTTGCCAATAAAAAATTTCAAATTATATTAAAACACTAAAGAATATAAATAATCTTTAATAACTTTAATAACTATGCAATAAATAAAAAAAAAATATAGTAAGCAAAGAAGCAAGAATTTTACACACAAATATTTTTAAAGAAAATTTTGTTTTAATTATTTAAGGTATTGACTTAATATAAACACATATGTTTTAATATTCATACATTTTTTTCTCTTATATTTCAGTGTCTGCCTCGACAAGTATGATGAGTAAACATGAACCCATGTTTATATCCCGCTCAGAAACATTTAAATTTGTTGCTGGTGATACAATCGTTTTGCCCTGTGAAGTTGCCAATACCGGTGAGTACGTTTTTTGTTGTTTTCTTTAACCCATTTCCATCCTCTGTTCGCACTTGCGAACACAAAATTCAATCATTTCTCTTTTTGGCTTATTGAACAGTTATGTTTAAATTTTTAACGCAGAAATGTTGTATATATTCTGGGCTTAGATTATTGAGAAATAAAACTTTTATTAATAATATATTTTTTATGCTATTCGCAATTTTTCAACACCACCTTTTTTAGAGGTTTTTTATTTAACTCGTCATATATATTTATTGTACAAAAATTAAAATTGTAAAAATGCAGTTTTTACAGCAACAAATGGAAATAGTAAAATCAAAACAAAAAACTACAAAAAATTCCAAGAAGGCTGTTGTAGACAATGGTAAGTTCTGCTGTTCGCAAGCTCGCACATTGGCCGCTATTCAACATATAAAATTTAATTTTTGGTCACACATATGTTTTTTCTTTATAAATAACGGTAAATATTTATATGCATTCTTAACGCAAAATCAAAACTATTTTATACAAAAATTTCTAGCAGGGGTCCTGAAAGTTTGTCAGCTGAGTAAAAAAGTGTTTTGTGTTTATTTTGTGGTGTTTATTTGTAAATTTATAAAAGTTTAAAATAGTACCTATTTTGTGTGTGGATTTTTATTTAATACAAGTAGGTAGATATATAGATAGAAGAAGCCTCAAAAGGTCTCATGCCCTGTTGTGAGTCACGTCCAGTATTGTGTCTGTCATAAAGCACTGGGCCCTTGCATGCGTAAAAGCAGGGCAGTGGCATATGAAGTGTTCCATCGTTCTCGTATCTCCCAGCATACCCTGCACTCGATGTGCTCGTAAATTCGAGTGTCCCGTCAGTAAACTCATCAAACTACTTAATTCCGGTTTCCTTAAATTCAAGATTCTATTTGCCCTATCCTCTTCCGGGTCAACCCATAGGACTTAAGTTATTCTTCCAACTGTCTCGTTGCTCCACAGTGCCTTGTGGGTTATTTCTGCCCAGCTTTCCATTTTTGCCTTTGTTGCAACAAAGGGTTTCGGGTTCTCTAGGTCCACTGCCTAAAATTTTCTATCTCTTATTGTCAAATTACTTGCCCGCTCATTCCTGATTACGCCTTCATGGCCAGGTACCCATATGATACATAATTGGCTAAAACAAGTACGAGCGGTATATTCGGGTGTACTTAGTCTTATATACCCTTAACAACGTGTATGTATGTTATAAGAGTTAGTATATTTACGTATGTATGTATATACGCATGTTTGTATGGCTTTGGTTTTTCGCCCATATCTTTGTGGATTTTTGGAAAATTAGTCTGATTGTTTTAAATAACCCGAAAGGCATGTTCAGCACACAAATATAATTTTTTTGGGCTATATCTCAGTCAGTTATAAAGCAACTTTACTGATTTTTAAGAAGCTCTATGATATTTCTAATAGTTTTATATCAGCTTAAAAAAGTTGATTTCAGCAGACAGACAGACATAGCTCAATCGAATTGCCTATCTCTAAGAATCCAGAATATATATGTTTTATGGGGTCTCAAATAAATATTGTAAACGTTACAAGCGGAATGATAAACTAATACATACCCTTGTCACCTGTGGTGTCGCGTTTAGCAATGACAGTACGTACACCGTTTGTGTGGTTTGAACAGACAGAATCGCATAGTTACAGAAGGGGAGTACATAGCTAAAAACGAAAATCCCATAAATTATAATCTTCATCCACGATTTATTATTCAAAAACGGTACATATGTATGTATATTATTAAATTTTTTTATTAAGCAAACATCATATCAAGAAGTAGCTAGAACTTTTGAAATATATAGAAGAAATGAAGCTGTCTTCATAACATTTTCTATTGTAATTTATAAATATATATCAAACTCCTATTTGGAAACCGAAATCTTAATCTGAAGAACCTATAATAATTTTAAAAAGAAAAAGAGAATAAAAATAAGAACTATTTTTTATAAAAACCGACTTTAAGCTTAATTATTGAATTTGTGAAAACATTTTTTGAATTTACATATATAAAAACTATGATTTAAAAATTGATTTAATAAATATACATATGTATGTTTTGAATAAAATTATAAAATATTTGTGTTTATATATTAAAAAGAAAATCATATCAAAGTATTTTATGAAAAAAAATATTATGTTGAATAGCGGCCAACGTTCGCGCTTGCGAACACCGGGTCCCCACGATATCAGTAGGGCTACGTAAATTTTGACAACGGATTTGAGTTTAGGAGCCTTATATCAGCTAAAAACTTGATTTTTATTAAAATCGGACGACTTTTATGTTTCGCGGCTGGAAATGGGTTAAGCAAAAAATTTTAAATATTTTAAAAGGTTTTAAAATTTAGTCATTTAAAAGAAAAATATGTTTTTAGATATATTTAAAAAAAATATATTTAATCATTTATGACATTCGATTTATTTTAAAGATAATTTTATAACCATTAGGCTTTGACATACATATCTTCCGGCAAGAGGCGAAAAATACCTCATTTCCTAAATGTGAGTGTTAAATTTCTAAAATGTGCACAAACTCCCTTTTATGTTATTTTAACAATATCGGCGTTTGTTAAATATAGTACCGAATCTTTGTTAAATGACAAGTTCTGGCAACCTTGCTACAGAACAAAAATATATTTCGACATAAGAGAGCTGTTTTTATGAAATGATTAAAAATTTTTATAATTATTTTACAATGTTATTTTAATTTTACCTTAGATGTTTTAGCAAAGCAAACGATTTTTTGATCTCAGGAGTGAAAAAGATGCTTTGTAAAGACTGCAAAATTGAAAAATAAAACAAACAAAAATATTAACAATTTATACCTTAAACATAAAGAAGTTTTTAAAAGAATCATAAATAATAAAAGTCATTCAATATTTTGACCACAACTATACATGTAACAGAAGATAATCCTTAGATAAGAAAACAAAAATAAATCATAGTCTTAAAAATATATATTAGAAAAGAACTTATAACTAAATATTGATTGTATAAATGTACTTTAAACTTCACCTGGTCACCTTCACTTTCACCTTTAATTTTTTTTTTTAAAGAATTTTTCATTCTTTTGAGAAAATAAGGAATCCTTGCAATTGTTAAAGGCTGGTTATACGCATGCATAAAAGAAAGAAGTTCAATGGTCTTGAGATTAAAATTCTCATTGATTTGGTTTCGAAACATAATATTTGTGGAAAGGTTATATCTAGCAAAAGAAAATTATTTTTTTGTAAGTTATAATTTTGCTTTGTGTAAAAAGAAGAAAACTTTTATGGAAATGTTAAATATGACATATATTTTAAAGCAATCAAAAGGAGTTGAGATAATTCAAATGTTGAGTTGGATGAAACAAATTCCGTAAATTAAAACAATTTGTATGAAAATCAATTACAGTATGTTTCGCTTATAGTCCACTACCTTATTTACATACTTTTAGTGGATTTTATCACGAATTGGACTATATCAAGATTTTTATATTAGACGTTTTTTTGGCTTATAAGTGAATAAAGTATATTTTTTTATGACAACATGTATATGTAAATGTATACATTATTAAAACTGGCAACTGAAAAACAAACGAAATATATTGTATTTGAAAAAAACAAAATTTTTCATTCTTGTGAAAAAATAGTGTAACTATTAAAATGTAACGTAGTATACGTTACTAATTTATCTACGAAATCTATTGCAATCCCAGCCATAAAATTACTGAAATAATTAAATTTAAATTTAGACATAGTTCACGTAATATTAACTCAACTTTTTTGTTTTATTTTATATATCGGCATAAAATTTTAAACATACAAAAATAATCCTATTAACGTTTATGTTGTTTATTGGATTTACAACCTATTTGATGTATTGCCTTTTAATACTCTTCGAAAAAAATATTTTTTTTTTAAATTAAAATAAGTTTTATCTTCAAATTCAGATTAAAATAGCGATAAAAAAATCCCTTATTTCTTGTTAATGATGTTGAAACATTTTCTTAAAGTTTAATTAAACACACGTATAAAATAACTTTTTATTTGCTTTTGATTTTTCATAAAATCAAGTAACAAGTAGCGGCACATACTAAGTGTGCAACTCGTGCAACTTTTAGTAATAAATCTTTTTATTACTAATGTAGGTTGCTGGAAAATAAAAATCGTGTGGCAGGAGAAGTGGTGGTTAATTGGAAAAGAAGATTTTATAAGTTTTTTAATAGTAAAACATTTTCAAATAAAATACTTAATATAGTTGTTAAATAAAATCATTAAGACATTTTGTAAAAGAAAAATTTATTAAGTTCTTTATTTCACCTGTTATATATAGTTTATTTATTTTAAGAAGGTTTATAATTTAAACTACGGTTTTACTATTCCTTTGTTTTTAATAATTATTTAAAGTAATTAAACCCCCTTTTAATAACTATTCAAACCAGATATCTTTAAAAATCCAAAAAGGGAAAACAAAACCGCTTTTCTACTATATAAAATATATTTAATTACATATTTTTTATTTACATATTTTACTTATAACTAAATCATAAGTACAATAAAGGAAAACAAATTTTAGCTTTGAAATTGATTATATGCATATCTGAAACTTCTTGAGAACACCCAACTTTCAAAAAGTTTAGTTTTTTTGCAGCGGTACAAATAATTTTGTTTTTAGAATTTGCGTGAGAGACCAATTCACTCTTAACACCCTTAAATGCGCACCAAGGTACCCGGGACCTGTACGAATTTTATATTAGAATGCAAACATTGTAAGTATATTTTTTGAAGTTGTTGGTAGCTCTACACATTGGTTGACTGATCGAATGTTCATTGCATATTGGCTTTAAACAGCCAATACAAGCCTTAAGACTTTTTCTCTGCTTTATACGTAACTGCCAGCACACGTGACAAATTCCTGCTATTGGAATACGACCGCTTTGTCCTTTTTTTGTAAAGTGGATATGGGCGATATTACAGGTTTAAAGTCGTTTGTATATAAAATTTATATTACATTTTATTTTTGTATTTTTAACACATTGTTCCAAATTCCGTATATGTAATATAACTATATTGCTAATGTTGATTTATCAATAGCATTACAAAATAGTAACAACGGCCGTCGACATGCCCCGCGTTTGTACTTTTATTCACTCAATAGCTTTAATTTCCGGTTTTAAAAACACAAAGTTGCCTTTTTGCTAAGGGCAAAATTTGTAGAGTATAATGATTTGAAATATATTTCAAACCATGTATCAAAAACTGGTAATTAAATAAAGTTTATCTTGGATCATATAACACAATTAATAATATATGTAAGTATGTTGTTGTGTATGTAACGTAAAATTAAAATAAGTATATGAAAATTTCAATAAGATGTTTTGCATACCTTAAGAAGGTAAGAAAAATGTATAATATATCTATTTCCAATATTTTAACTAGATATTAAGGGCAAAAATGCTTGCTTTCTTCGTAACATCCATATACCCAGGTACCCAGGTAACTTGCTGCGCATTATAAGGCGTTTTTTTTTGCCGCGCACATAAGTTTAAAAGTTATATGCGTGAGCGCTTTTTTGCAAGAGAGATCACTGCTAAATAGTTGTAGGAAAAAGAGTGTTGCCATATTTATTTTTTATTTATCTTATTTTTTATGTACTTTGAGATGATTACAACATTTACAGGTACCTAGTTTGATTTTGAAAACGTTTGTTATTCCGTTTGTAACACTAATATAAATATATTTATCTTATATCCAACATTAAATATTTTTTTTTGATTTGTGTTTACTTTTTTGATTCATTCAGCTGTAAATATCCTTATTTCCGTCTGTGTGTGGAAAACAACTATACTTGGTATAATTAAAAATTTTATTCTAATTATGGCCACTCTATATTCATAGGATCAATTGGCATACTGTTAAACAATTTTAACTCAATTTTGAACGCTTTAAGTGAAATTGGGCTTATTAACAATTGCCCGCTGTTAGTAATATAAATAAAAAATCGGCAAAATGTATATGTTGTTGAACAAAAAAGAGACAATTAATACTAACATTTTGTTAATAAAGAATTACATTTTTCATTCTATATGAAACTTTATCAGTAACACTTAAATTTTATTACAAAGTTATGACTACATAAATTCCTATATTTTCATTATACCATTTAATTTAAAATTTGCTTTAAATACTCTTGCCAACACAATTGCTAAGCCTTAATTATATGGAATACATTCCTACAAACATACTGTTGCTGCTACCAAATATTCGTTTACAAACTGCCATAACATTGTGACTACAACTGCCAATGTGAGTTAAAGCTCTTTCAATTATGTTTTATGGTTTACGACTGGCATAAAATATTTTACAATTTTTTACTTCTCCTATTTTTGTTTAGTATTTTTAGGTGTTCGTTTAAACACGAAAACGCTTGCTACCCTTCGATATAAAAAAAAACTCTTTTAATTACTTTCTCTATTGTAATAAGGAAACGGAAACGTACATAGTAACTGGCAAATGCATGACGATTGTTATGATTGATGTTAAAAGGATTAGTAAAAGAGTTTCCAAGTTGTTTTTTAAACAAACCCATAACAATCATTATTAAATTTTATATTTTATACATACATACATACATATGTATATATTGTTTAAATTTAAAAAAGCAAACTCTTTAATAAAAAAATTTTTCTTTTAAAAAAAGTTTTACTTTCTTCTATTCGTTGGCATGGCATCTTATAAATATTAATAAATCAACTACATACTTACTTAGAGAATAGCTTGTGACAAAATGTAGCATTTATGTCATTAACATAAAAGTTAAAGGTTTTTTATTTTTGTTCTTGTAAAATATTTATGTATGTATGTATATCCAAGTGTGTAGTTCTTATGTGTGTTTTCCTAAAAATTTTTAATACATAAGTTTAATCTCCTGCTTCGTTTTTTTTAACATTTTAAAAATTACTTTAAAAAATTATATTCAAAACAGCAATAGAATAACAAAGATTGTTGTTATATATTTTTTGAGCAAAAAATTTGATTACTTTTTGTAAAAACTGAGGGCGGAAAATAAGTGCTTACATTTAAATGCCAAGCACCTGTGTTTTCTTGTAATAAATTTAAAAACAAAAACAAAGTAAAAAAAAAACTGTCAGAATGCTGCAGATGAATCTCAAAAGGACTTAAAAAAATAAGGACAATAAATAATTTAGCAAATTTATCACACAAGATATGCTGCCTGATTCAATTGCCTTAAAGGCACTAGCCCCTTCACCAAAATGAAAATATACCACTTGGCTGGTTAAAATGTGTTCAGAGGATAACAATTTGTCAGTAGGTTTACAAATATTGTCTTGTTTTGTGTTATTGAAAATGTGATCCATTACTGAGAATTTTTGCAATGATAACGCCTTTTCAAACAAAAGGCTTTTTGGTCCCTACCACTTAGAGATACATCAGGTTTTTTTTACTTCAAGTTAATTTCGATTCCTGCGAGGGAAATATAAAAGTATAATTAAAAAAAATTATTATTAGAATCATTTGAGAAAATATTTTTTTTTTTACTTTTAAATGATTTATTGAAAAAATAAAAATTGTTTTTGCTTATATCTCAAAAAAAAATTTTTTTTGCTTAAAAATCGAAATTTTTTTTTTTTTTAATTCCCCAAAAGACATATCTTACACACATATATAATAATTTTTGAGTAAAAAAAAAAAAAACTTTAAAAAAACGAGGCAG
>NDXZ01062239.1:0-16770 GCA_003055125.1 Paykullia maculata | reverse complement strand
AATATATTATTTTTTAAATTTTAAACCTTAAAACATTTATGATTGATTTATTTATTTTGCTGCTATTGATTAAAGAAAACTAAAGATTCGCAAAAAATAAAACAACTTTTAAAATGTATTTAAACTTTTAGGAGTCTCTTTTTATGCTTAATTTTTACAATTCATAATTTAATTTATGATACATCCAATGATGTTGCTGCTACTTTTGTACTATTTTTGTTGTTGTTCCTTTAGACGTTCGTTGTGTTTTTTTTCTGACAATTTGTCTTCTTTTCTGCTGATTTGGTGGGGAAAGCAGTAAAGTAGCAGTCATCGTTTCACAGCTTGTTAAAAATTTAAACAGACCTTCTTTCGCCTAAAGAAAAAAGTATTTTTATATTTTATTATTTACGACTTTGCCCGTGTAAATGTAAAGATTAATATAAATGTATGTGTATTTGCTTAAGTATAAGTACTATTTGGGAAAAATTTGTATTGAGGATTTAAAATGTTAAAATGTAAAATATTCTGACGTTACTTTTTTAAGGGTTTTAAGTTATTTGTTGTAAGTACTGAATAACACTCAAACGGACATACAGTTTTATGAATATGTATGTAGATGGAATATATAAACAGGCCTGCTGCTGTCATTACATACACATTGGTGTATGTGGGTTTAATTTTAAATTATATTGTAGACTTTCTTATCCCAAAACACTTTTTTGGGGCCTTCCATTTACTTTTGTTGTATAAAACTTTTTTTTTTCGCCTACCTACACTTTTACATGTTTGTTTGTGTGTGTGTATTTTTAAGGTTATTTTAGTATAAAATAGTTAGGTTTTTTTTTATTTTCACATTTAAGATCCACGAGCTGTGATAGTTTTTAGTTTTTATTCGGTTTTTGATACTTCTTAAGAGGTTGCTGTTGTTCTACGCTTTAATAGTAAAAACTTTTTTTTTAAGAAACTAAAAGTATTTGTAGGGAATTATTTATTAATATTTTAATTTGTTTTCTATTTTTACGTGGGAGAAGCCCAAAAATAGCGTAAAACGGCATTTAAATTAACAATTTACAAAAAAAGACAGTTGGTAAGTGTTATGGAATTGTTTGGAAATTATTAGAAGTGCTCGCATCAATATTTTGTCATAAAATAATTATTTTCTAATGGTTTTAAAATAATTATTAGCATTTTATCAAAAATAAGTTCAGCAATGAAAAACTAAGTACCTACATCAGCTCTAAAACGGTTCCAAATGGTATAACCGAATGGCGTAGCCTATAAGATGGCGATTTAGTTATATTTTAAAATACGCTCCTTTTTCTAGGTATCTGAATATATACAAGTAGGCTTTGTTAGAACCTAGTTATGTTTTGTTATCAAGTCAATGCTTTAAACCTTTGTAGATTAGCAAGTTTTTTGTTGAGTAAATATTTTAAATTAATTTGTCTCTCGTAATCTAGCCTTGCAATTGTTTTAGGAAATAAGAAAGAAATTAATACTAGGGATAGTTTTATACAGCATTAATGAGGAAGGTCGCGACGTATGGATCTTTCGGTTCGTAGGAAAATGGCGCTTATGTGGGGTCTTGTCTAGGGTTTACTTATGGGAAAGATATTGGAACGAAATATGTTTCTAGCTGCCCATCATGCATATATTCTACTGCATTACTCTGTTTGGTGAAATATAGAAGCCACAAACAATATTCTAAAACAAAGGCAAAAATAATGGTATCGTACGGTACTTCAGGCAAGCTAGAGCGAAATATAGCATGATTCACAACTCGAGAACTGCTAGCCTCTTTCAATTTGACTCTTATAAACGAAACGAGAACTATAATTTGTAATGGTACGTTACAAGTAACATACTTAGTTAAGTTAAGGCTGACTTAATCTAAGATATTTCTAAAAACAAAATGCATGTCCAGAGTTACGTTTTGAATAAAAAATTTAATTATATTTTATTAGATTGTTTTAATGTCTTGTAATAACATTTTTAAGCTAAACTAACTAGTTGCCTAATAAGCCAGTATATTTTTATTTCATCAACCGGTCTAATCGCTTGAAGTTCCAGTTCTTTTAACAAGTTTGATAATGTCAAAAAGTACATTTGTTTTACTCTGGTTTACTGGTTTTACTCCGAGTTAACTGAGAAGTCCTGTGCTGCTTCTGACTCACACAACCAAAACGAGCAATATCGTAAGGCCCTAAAAAATATGTGGGGATCCAAAATTTAAGCAAAATTTATATTAAGTAGAAACATATTTTTTGCTTTGTAATTTTGTTTTTTTAATCGTAATATACACAGAATGAAGCTATTCAAGACTTTGCTAGCATATAGCGATAAGTTTCCTGGCTTGTAAGATTGGATACTTGGCTTCAAAAAATCCTGTTAAGAGAAGCCTATAACCGTTACATAATATTGATGGTCAATAATGATGAGAAGGGAATACATAACCTGGATTTGCCCCATGCAGTAATTGTAGTGTTTTCTAGGCTGTATGACATATGACTGTCTTTTTGGATCCACATCTCTCTATTTTAAAGTTTTTATATCAATCAACCTTTACAAGTCAATATAAAGATGAGTTTGTACATCTACAGGCAGTACACGCTGTTCAAGATGCCGAATAGATATTTGTGAACTATAACCAATATTTCGAGCTTATTTTAACAGTGACCGCCACATGCCATATTATTGATGGTAAAGTTTCAATTTCGCAAACCTTAAACCATTTTCTGCTAACCTATTTTTTGGTAACACTTATAATGTGTTCGGCCTTAATCAACTGAATATCTTAATGTTTTTTCTTGATGCTGATACTATATGATTGCTATGTTTTTTTTCGTCAAAGAACAAAAATAATGAAAACGAGAATTCAAAATTTAAAAAGAAAAAAAAAACAATTGGATTTGATTTCCAACAATTTGTTTTTACTTCAACGAGACAATTTTTGGCGTTTTTGGCCACCATTTCCAATCATACCACTTTAATTATTTTTCTTTTATTTTCTACTTGTCATATACAAACAGCAATTTTTTCTGTTTAGACACACATGGATACAAATAGAAATCGATGTTTGTGTTTGAATATTTAATCTGTATTATCGAAGCACATGCCAAATAAGATGATTAACAAAAAACTTTGTTCGGTTTAGGTGTGAGAGTGTAGGTTGTTTGTATTTCTATTTGTGTCGATTTGTGTTTTACTTCTTTGATTTTCTTTGTTTCCCTGTGATTTTTAGTAGGTTCCAATTTCATTGAAACAAGGATATGTTTTGGTGTCTTAAAAAACTGCGTTTGTTTATGTCAGATGTGTTTGTGTTCATTTTTACCTTGAGGTGACATTTATCATATTGAATAATTTAAATTTGTTTCTTTGTTTGAAAGTAAAGAAGTGTAAGGGAAAATGTTCATATATTCAGAAATACATATGTATTTGATGTTCTTTAATACCCAAACCTAATTTTTATAAATTTTTCTTATTTCAATATAAAGTATTGTTTGTTCTTGTAAATTGCTTTAAAATTCATACATTTTTATTTTTCCAACTATCAGCAAATATTTAGAATAAAACATAAAATTTTATATATTTTACGAATAAACACATACATATGGAAGCTGTTATATCCAAATATTCAAACGTATCTCTTTGTTTGTACATATGTACATATTAATATCATTGTTTTGTTTAAAGATATTGTTGTTTAATATTTTTTTCTAAACTAAAACACACAAACATATTTGTAGTTTAATATTTTAAGCATGTTTTGCATTATAGTTTTGTACAGTTTTGTTTTTGTTTACAAACGAAAAACAACTTTTAGTGTTCAATTATGGATGTGGGTCAGTTGTGTAAACATTTTGCTATTAATTACTTTTTGTTTAGTCGACAAACTTTTTTTTTAAACTAGACAAAATAGTAAATCAATATTTTTTTGTAATCTTAAATGCTGTTTTCATACTTTTCTAGATTTAAGAAATTTATAAACAGAGAAAAAAATTAAAATTGATGTTATAAATAAACAAATTTCAAACAACCATTACAACAGCGAGCACAAAAAAAACAACAGCTTTTGCCCAAAAGGTGACCTAAAAAGATAAAAATATTGCATTTTCACTTTGTTTCCTTTGTTGTCTTCATTTTGTATTAATGTTGCTGGTGTTTATTTGGTTTTATTTTTATTTTGTGCATTATTTTGTAAGTGCATCTGTTGGCTTCTACTGCATTCGTTTCTATTTGTTTATTTTTTTTATTTATAAAATATTTACCTCCAAACAGCAATAAAATACATTGAAGGTAAGTTGTTGTTCCCTTAAGATGGTTTTAGTTGGCATTTTTAATTTGTCTGGCAGTTAACTAATAAAGTTAACAAATTAAATATGAAACTTTTGATTGAAGCGGTTATAAATAACTCTTTTTTAAATGTTAAAGTCGTTTGTGATGTTTTTAATTTTTGAAAATTGTATTTAGAAATATATAAAACTTAATTATAAATATTTCATTTGATTAGTTTATTACTTTTGGGCTATAAAATTATTGTTTTTTTTAACAGCGCATATCCATTAAAATTTTAACGTTGTTGAGGATACACTTTAAAATAAATTAAATATAAATATAATAAAATAAAATCAAGCGATTAAAAATTATACTGTTTGATGGTCACGCTATTTTTGAGCAAATATTTGACTAATGATTTAAATATAATAAAATACATATTTTTACCCGTATGCGTATGATTAATAAGTATTTTATTTTGAATTTCATAAAACTAATACGGCACAACCTCCTAATAGTTCATTTAAAATTTAATATAACATTGTTTGTTGAAATTAGCCAATATAACAATTTAACCTTTTTTTTTAAAACCCATTCGAAAAATTCCGCCGATAATACGTTGATGTTAAATCTTTAATATATTTTTCAAAGAATGGAAAAATTTCTAAGTAATTGCTGCCAGATAAATTTAAATAAAAGCTTAATTTGAATAAATATTAATCGCAATTTAGGCAATGTTGCAAAAATAACAAATAACAATATATTCTTATTACCTAAATTGTTAAATATTTAAAAAAAGTGGTTGTTTCCTTTTCTATTGTGCCTTTTGGGAAAGGGCGCATATAAAATTTTGCAGTTCTAATTACAACACACATACTTACACATGCAAGTAAGTGCTATTACGATTAAAAAAGAAAAGGATATGAACTAAATTGTGTGACAAAAGAAATGCTCTAAAACAAGCATTAGCAAGAAATGAACAACGAAACAGAAGTAGCGTATAAAAAATTTACAACATATGGATAATCCGAAAAGTCCATTAAAAATAAAAACAAAAATTATTTTACAGCTGCCTTTCTTTTATTCTTTTTTGGTTTAATTTGGTTTGGTTTGGTAGTGGTTGATCCTACCAATAAATATGTATGTGAGTTATGGCATATATGTGCGGCTGAGCATGTGTTAGTTTAGTTTTGTTATTTAACATCTTGCTTATATTAACAATATTGTCCCATTTTTTTGTCATACAAAAAGAAAACAACTTTATATGCGATAAATGAATTAAAGCAACAGGAATAATAATAATAAAACTATATTTATAGAAATACATTTTTTATGATTTTTTTTCAAGAAATAAATAAAAAACAAAAAATATTCAATAAAACAAATAAAGAGTTTCATTTAGAACATGACTTTGAGCACAGATAACTAAGTTGATTTACACATTTTGTAAGAATTTCGTAAAATTTGTCTGGAAAACTTTGCTGATATTTCTTAATATTTTTAATTTCTTAATTTTTTACTAAACATAAACTTTGTGCCTTATTTTTAGTAATAATATACATTTTTTTAATAACTCTGTCCTAATGCCAGTGGTGTTAAATTTCCTAAAGATTCGAGCTGTTTAATTACAAAAGGAAAATCTCATGAAATGTAAACTCCATAATTAATTTTATTGTTTATTATATCATATTTGTTGTTTGCCATTTTATTTCTATTTTTTGTTAAAAATATATTTTTTAATAAATATTTAAAAAGAAACTTATTTAATATAAGCCTGAAAAGTCTTGAATGTAAAAATTTTTGATTTATATTAGAAAGTTTGAAGGCAGTGACAAACGTGTATTGTTAAGCTCTTAGAGAAGAACTTAATAACAGATCCCCTAACCAAACGATTAGTAAAATGACTAAACCAATATCCCCCTGTTTTCTTATCTAATTTGTGTCATTTGACAAAATTGTACCACCTCTAAAATATTTAAGTATCAAATTATTATACTTTTAAGGATTAAAAATATGATTTGCTTTCTATTAAAAAAGGATTGAGACTTTAACTTAAGTATCCCCATCTTGCAATCCTTGCAGTTTTGTCTTACGCTTTTGTACTTAAAAATCTGTCACTTGTTCTAGTTTGTACTAATTTTGTTTCTATTTTGTACTAATTTTTATAACATTTTCTATTTTTTTTTCTAGATTTAAAATATAAAAATTTAATAATAATGCATGTATGTATAAAAATTGTTATCGTAAAATTTAAGACTTAAGGATAAATAACAACAAGTGGATAAAAAGTAGTGACTATTTAGTTACTACCATTAAATATTATACTTTCGTATGTATTATTATGGACTTGTGTGTGACTTTTTGTGTATTTGAAAACTTAACCACAAGTTTTCTTTTACCAAATGTTCAAATTGTACATTTTAACCACATAATTATGCTTAAGTTTAACCCCTTTTAGCTGAGTTTGTTTTTACTTTCAAGTTTTTATTTTTTATAATTTTTTATTCATAAACATCTTTTTTTTCAAACATTTTTTCGCACTGTGCTCTTATACTGAGCTGCCTGCCAGCTGACAGTTCTTGTTTTTCTTTTGTTGGAACCCAAACCAAATTTTATGCATGGGTGAAAGCATACAAAGAGTAATTGAAGGGGGGGTGAAGAGAGGTTAAGAATAGTTACAATGTGATGTTGTTGTTATTATTTAGTATGTATTTAAAGCTTTAGAAATTTGTTTCTCTTTTGAAAACATGAAAATTCATTAAAGTTGTCTACGCCTGAAGCACAATTTAACATTAGTCACATGAAATGTGTAATTTTCTACTTTAATATGCATAAAAGTATGTATGTATTTATGTATATGTGTGTGTATAAAAGCTTAGACTCTGAAATTGACTTAAAAATGTTTAGCAGCCAAAGGACCGAATAAATAGGCAAATGTAAATGAACAATAAACATTGGCAATGAATGATATTTAAGAGGCAAATAAACACTGTGGTTTCTAAGAATGTGTTTGGAAAAGTATTTGTACATTTCTATACCATCAAAGAGAGTAAATATTTAAAAAGTAAAACAATTTATTTTCTTGAGCAACCGATATTAAACAATTTGAAATTTTTACAGAGACGCCATTTTTATTTTTTTTTGTACCAAAGAAATCCATTTGGTTGGTTGGTAGCTTGCAATTTCACATTTTGTTATATTTTCTTGAATCATACCCAAAGTTATACCAAAACATTGTTAAAAATAGTAATTAATGTCGTCTATTATATTTGGTATTTCACCAGTAGAGTTTTAGCCTGATCTGGCTTCTTGCCTCTATTTGAATATAACAACCGAATAGTTTTAACTCAACAATATCGACACTTTAACAAAATGCCTTTATTCATCAAAAAATGTTTAACTTTGCCCAATAAAAAATTAAAGCAAAAAAAGGTTCGACTAAAAAATTTAAAAGTTGTTATAAAAATGTTTGTGCTTCTGTAAAAAAAAAATTAAAGATAAGTTCCAATATTGTTTAAAATGGAAATTTAATAAAAAATACTCTAAACAAATGTTTTACTTAAATATCTGAAAAAAATTGTTTGAAATTTCAAAAAGGAAAACTAAACATTGTTGTGTTGTATTAAAGTTCATAAAAAATACTCTTTAATTTCCTATTAAAAATATAATGACTTTATCCCCTCCATCGAAAGAAATAAAAAGCTTAATGCGTAACAATTTTAAATGAATAATTTTTTACATAAATGGTCGAGAAAACCCAAGATAATTTAATATCTCCTTCCATTTGTTTAGATTCTGCCAAATGTTAAGTACAAAGAAGTTTTTAAAACTTTTTCAGTCAACTTACTTTTGATTTATCTATAATAATATTCTGACATTAAGGTTTTTTACGCTCGAGGTAATCAGCTTTGAGAAAATGTAACTAAAGTCTTATTATAAGTATCATTATAGTTAAGAGTTTATTTATCTGAAAGCTTATGTCATTTATTACAATTCGTGCAAACAAAATTTTCCTATTAGATAAGAAGTTTTAAAAATGCAAATTTATTGTACAACAAACAAAAATCTTCAAATTGTTCGAAAATGACTTCACTTACATACATATAACGAAGTATTAACGATACCAGCAACTTTTCCAATTGCAAATTTAAGGCAAATGTCAACAATATTTAGCACAAAGCGACTTTTTTAGAACAGCATGCTTTTGAAAATAAATGTCCAATTAAAAATATTTAACAAATATTGGCTTTTGAAATCGCAAAATAAACCAACAATACAAATTCATTTTCCACCTAATCTTTCTTCTTGTTTCTGTAGTTTTTTTTTTTAATTCTTTCCTTAAAGGAAAATAGTTAAATAATAATAAAATTCTTCCCAAGACGAAAACATTTGCACAAAAGTTTTAAGTAGATAGAAACTTTATTAAACATACACGTATATGTATGCGTGTATATATTTATTATATTTATTTTTAAGTGCCTAAAATGTAAGTAAGTGTGTGTTTTTCTTAAAAAAGCTTATATGTGTGTGTGCATGTATTTAATAATTCAACTTCTCTTAGTCTTGTTAAGTTTTTTTTTTATTTATAATTATCTCTAATAAAAAATTAACTTTTCTTAAAAATTTAAATCAGGAACACTTCTTTAGGCTTTTGGTAAACGATTTTACCTTACAATATTATCTTTACCCAGCTTTCTATAGAACCAATCGTTAAACGGTTTCTTTTGACAATTGTTATATTTAAAAATTTTTTTATAAAAAAAAATATTAAAAATGAATAAGAATAATTTTGTTAACTTTTGAACATTTTTAAAATATTTTTTGTTTTTAAATAATTTCAGATACATTTGAAACAGATTCATTAGCCTTCATAGAGTCTTGTATTTAAAAGTCTTAATCAAGAAAAATCGTAAGACTCGGATAAACCAAAAACTTAACTTTTTTCGTTAGTTTTGAAAAATCTTTAAAAATCGAATTTATATAAACTTTTTAATTCAGTTTTTATGGGTTTAGCATCTTATATATATGTATGTGTGTATCTATGAATATAGGGTATTGCTTTTTATAATGGCGTTGATTTTCATTTTTCACTTTTACTATTGTTTTTTTTCTATATCCCAGCTTGTCATTTTTCATTATATCCTATTTCTTTTCATACTATGTGAAAATTGTCTTCAATTTTCCTATTTTGTCTTGTTGTGTCCTGTCGTTGCTTTGCCTTTATCATTAACTATATACATACATATATATACATATACATACATATGTTTGTATGGACGTATGTACGTTGTTTTAAAATTTTGTATTTATAAACAAAGCTGAAGTAAGAAATTGTGGCTTAAATAAACCTTTTTGTTAAATTATGATTTCCACCTTCAGGTAAAACTAAAACATCATGAAAAGTAACTAAAGTTTAACAAAAGACGTAAAAAAACATAAAACATAATAGAGAACATCTCCCACAATACAACTACAGATACAATTAACAGAGAAATATGAAAAGTATACAGCAGCATTATGATCATCATTTCTGCCTTCAAATGGATAGATACTGAAGTAAAGCAAAAGTAAAATTTGTTATGTTTTTCTTCTATGAGAGGTTTTTTAACATCTTTAACATTTTCCTGAGTAGTATTATTTTGGCTCTTTCGAATGACAAAATTTGGGACTTTTGTTAAGAAATATTCTTTACGTTGGCTTTGTTCCTGTTTAGGTAGTAATGATGTCTTCGTTTAAAATACTCTAAGTACATTAGGAAAAACAAACAAAACAACAGTGGGATATAGTGTGTATATATATATATATATATATAAGAGGGTAGATCTAAAAGTATTTTATAATATTTAAAGTTAATTTTTTTTATTTTAATTAAATAAACATTTATGTCTGCAAAAGCCTACCAATAAGGTAAAGATCTTTTTATATATAATTGGAATTTTTATAGTTGTTATGATGATTTTATCCATAAAAGTATAAGTTTTTTCCATATTTATATTTAAGCTCATTTTTTTAGTATACTAACAGAATTATTATTGCCATGCCAGTAATTTATATAAAACAAACCTAAAATTATAAAAGAGTTAAAACCAATTAAATTATTTTTGTGTAGTTTTTTCTATTTATAATTTTTTGAATTAAATTTTTTTTATTTTTATTTTAATGAAAAAAGTGTTTTTAAAGTACCTTTTTATTTTGCCCTCATAATTATGTTAATAGTAATGATGCTCTCCTTTGTAATGTGGTGTTAAAAATTTTACGTTGACTTTTGAATTTTTAATAATTCTTCAATATTTCAATAGTAATAATAAGAGCATTAGAAGCAACAAAAAAAATAGCAGCTTAATGAAAATGGAAATTTAAAGATTATATTGCTAAACATTACCAGCACCATTGAAATAACTAATTCTTTTACAACCACACACACACATATCAACACACAAAAAATTTAAGTTTCATTAACTTAAGGTATTCAACTCTTAAGTTTATGAAACTATATGAAAGACCTACGGCCAGTTATATGTTGACTGGCTTAGAGACTAACGGACTGTTAAAAAGTAAGTTATTTCAAAATATTAGTTATTTAAAGGAAAACGATGTTCGTTCGTACATAAATAGATGGAAATATAAAAAATTATTCTTGTGTACATATGTGTTTAACAAAACAACAACAACATTTTTGTTTTGTTGTCTTAATATTTCTAGAACTCGTTGTTATTAGTGGATTGAGTTTGAAAGAGTGTGTATGTTTTTTATCTCGCTGATACACAATTACTCTGAGTACATGTACATATGTGTATATTTTATGTATGTATGTGTGTATGTTTTAGCTTTCATCTACGAACATTTTATTTTCGTAAGCGATTTAATTTGCATAAGTACATACTTAAATAAGTAGTTTAATATGCATTAAAATTGAGACTAAATTGTTTTATGGCTTTAGAAGATAATCGATTTTTTCCTTCCCCTCCCCAATTCTTATTCTCCTTCTCTTTTTTACTTAATCTTATTCGTATATTAAGTGTGTAATATCATATACATATGTTTGTTATTTTACTTGTAAACTTGTTTTGTAAATGTTATGCTTTTCCCATATCAGATATTTTTAGCTTTAGCTTTATGTAGTTTTTACTTATCGTTTTTTAATTGTTTAATATAAATTTAACATAAGTTTTTCGCAAATCTTTTTAGAAAGATCCATGCAATGCTTTTTGATATTTATAGCCACTATGAATTACTTGAAAATTTCCCATCACCCTATTTAAATGATTCGATTAACTTTCTGGCGAGAAACTCTTTGTAGCGAATGTCAGAGATATTTATCTTTTGTAAAACAACCAAACTTCTAAAATAATATTTTGTCAACAAAGCAGCTGAATAAAAGCGAAAGAACACATAAATGATTTCCTCCAGCAAATGTTGTTTCCTGTTTACAAAGACAAAGTGACCTAAATTTTTTTGCCTCATCTGGCAATTTAACACAAAAATAAAAAGTCATTTATAAAAGAAAATAGTGCTCATAGTGATTAATTTTAATTATTGAATTTAAAATAATTTAAAATTGAATATTTTAAAAATTTAAAATATTTATAATTTTTAAATATTTTTTTATTGTATAATTTAAATTATTAAAACATTTTATTATTTTTAAAGGCATTAAATTATGAAAAATTACTAAAACAAAAAAAAAAAAAACTAGAAATTTATAGCTTGGATTCAAAAACGAAAGAACTCCCACATTAAAAAAGGTCGCATCATCTGCCTAATGTATAACGAGCATAATGTCACGTAAAATTTTAATTTTAAATACTTTACCAGCAATATCAATAAAAAGTTAGTTTTCAATAAAACCATAGGTAATAACTTTTTAATTAAATTATATGAATTGTCAAGTATTAGTGAAGGTATGTAAAAATATTTTGCCACTGTTTGCGAAGGTACATATATACATAAATAAATGTAAGCACGTACGTACGTGTATGCATAGATTTTTATTAACAAATTTTATCCGAATCCATAAAAGTAAATTTTAACTACACCAACAATCATTAGTGATATTTACAACCTGTCTGATAGTAAAAAAAAGTTTGATTCCAGAAATATAAAAATCATATATATAGACAAACATATATACCTTCTGTTTAAAAAGTTGTCCATAAGTTGTTGCGGCAGTCGTTGCAGATTAAAATGTTATTAAAATGATAATGATGAAGTTTTGTAGTAGTTGTAGTTGTTGTTATTTATATATTTGATAAAACATGCATGACACAACAACAACAGCATAAGAAACTAACGACAGTAAGTGTAAAAATATATGTAAAGTTAATGCAAAAATAATTTGAAGACACGTGCATTTTTAAAAATGTTTCATTAATTTAACGAAACTTAAGTTGCAAAGACCTTCACTTACTTACAAACTACTTTAAATGTAACTGTTCATTGTCACCTGCACTGGAAGAAAAAAATGATGTCCAACAAAAATGAAAAAATTAAAAAAAGGTTTTTTCATTTAACTGCTTAAGGATGCTACATTAAGCGAATTGACATTGAAAGAAAGACAAGTAATAAAAATTAACATATAATTTTCGAAATCTATTAAATAAATTGGCCAATTAACAACCTGTGTTGTATCGATGTAAGTAACTTTATACAAATTTTTTTTTGTTTTTTAAAAATTTTTGTTTGAAAAATATTTAAATTTTTACAACTTACTACGATATAACCAAGGTTGTGAATTGACCAAATATGCATGTATATGTTAAAATATATACTTAAGTTAACCAGACACCAGATACTTAAGTAAGAAACAATAACATTATCAATGTCAGAATAGTCAGTCAGCATAATTTTTATTACTAAAACTAACAGTCACATCCATTTGCAATATTGATGTTTCTTTCTCGTTACTTAATTTTTATCGTTTCAAATCAAAACAAGACAGCTACAGCATAAAAAGGTAATGAAAAACAAAAATAACTCTTTTTTTATTGTTAGTGTATATGTTTTGTGGACTTTGCCTTTTTGCATCAATTGCCAACAACGCGCAAGCGTTTGCCCGGGAATTCATAGCACTAAATAAAAAACAAAAACAACACAAAAACACACACACTCATTAAACACCGAAAATGAAAATGTGCAAAAAACAATGATAAAAGTCTTTTAAAGACATAAGACATATGATATATACAAAAGAAAGTAGACCCAAAATTCACTTTCAGTATTTTTGTTGTCCAGGCTTAAAAGTGCTTACTAGGTTTGCTAGGTAAATAGAGATGGCAAAGGCAAATATTACTCATACGTACTGTAGGACGATTTGTGTTAAAACGTTTTTTGGTAATAAAGTGGAGTTTCGGTTTTGAGTTAAGACATCATATATTTTAACAGTTTCAATTTGTATTTTAAAATTTAATCCCATATATATTTTTAGTCTAGTGTGTGGAATCTATATATAAAGAAAAATTTCTTAGCCAAAATCAAAGATTAAAATTTTACATATTAATTACTAGTTTCGCTAGTTTAAATGACCGAAATTAATGTAATAGTCTTAAACTTAAACTGTCACAAAATAGCTTTTTCCCTTTTGGTTAATTTTTTTATTTCATCTTTTTAAAAATAAAAGGGTTAAACAAAGGAAAGAGTGTTTCACGACACTAGCGAATATGTGAAGAGGATATATGTACACATGTATGTATGTCACTTTGGGAGCTTCACAAGTATTTAAGCAATTTTAAGCCTTTCCATAAAAAAACATACATTCTAGTAAATTAAGGGTTTTTTTTTAAATAATCAACTGCCGTTTTTCCTTTATGTTATTTTACTAACTCTGAAATGACTTGTGTCTAATTTTTATATATGTATATGCGAACACAACCAAATAAGTTTTTGTTTTAAATAAAGATCAAATATTTTCTAGGCCGTAGTGCTACAACTAAAATAGGTTTTGTATTTGCTTAGAAATATATTTGATATTATCCTCAAACAATTTAACTTAAGGATAATAAAAATAATATGAGTTCATCAAAAAAGTCTCACAGTTAAAGATTATATTTCGTTGTTTTTTAAATTGCCAAATTTACTTTAAGTATTGCAGTTTTATACAAAATCCATCGAGAGTACTCAATATGATTTAAGTTATTTTTTACTGTTCGTGTAATACTTATTTACAAAACTTTTATATAAAAACTTGCTTCCAATTAATGATATAATGCCTTTAAATTCATTTAAACATTTTTTCTCGCTTCTCCTCAGGCTCAAGAGCTACTTTTTTTTTTAAATACGTTAATAAAATACATTTTTCTTGTAAAATCTGAGAAAGGCTTAATAACTTAAAGTAGATAGGAAAAAGTGACTATGTAGTCTTTGCTATTCAAAAATTATCTTTTATTTGCTGGCAGGGTTTTAGTTAAAACAAAACCCTTTTCTCTCACAAATACAAACAACCTCATGTTAAGGTCATATCGCACAAATGTTTGCACTACAATCAACCTTATCCGTATTACGAACCAATAAATAAAGGGTTTTATGTTCACTCTTCAATAAAACGATGTATGTGTATAAATGGGTTTAAAGGTAAGTGAGCAAGTAGAACTGACTGCCGTATATGACTTGACACTTTTTTCCGTTTTTTTTTTATATTTTATTATGACCCTTGTTTTTATGTTGTTGATGATAAAATTTATGCTTATTTTTTGATTTTTATCCCTTATAAGTATTAAAAGTATTTTTTATTGACTTTTATTTTAAACAGAGGTAGAACAAACATATGAACTCAGATACAAATAAAAAATATTGCCGACATTCGCATTTTATATTGATTATTTTACAAATAAATGTAAAATTACTGAAATTAAAAATGTTGTTTTCGCACTGAGAACATATTGGTTAGCAAGTTTTGAATAAATTTTGTTGTGTATTCGTGTGTTAATTTTATCATATTTTGCAGGCTTTTATTTTTATATATATGTTTATTTTTTTTTATAAATATACATGTGCTAGTGTTGATCTTTATAATGCATTTTAGGGCATCTGTTTTACAATGTTTGTATTCGATTTAGTTAATTTTAGCTGGTTTTTTAAATGCTATATCAATAAAGTCAATAGTATCAAACGTACATAACTAAAAAATATGTTTCATTTTAATTTATGAACGTGATTTCTTTACTGAAATTTATCATTAATTAATACATAAAAATGTTTACGGTGTCTTAGAAACTAAAACAAATTAACAAAATTTAGACATTAAAACAAGATTGAAAATTCATATTTTATTTTATTTAATTAACCAAAGAAAATATTTCACCGAAATCTAATAGCGCACAAGTTTTCATTTAGCATTACATAATGTTATAAATATTAAGTTTTTATTACTTTGATAGTCTAAGTAAACATAGATATTATATACTATTCACAGCATCTTTAAGTCATGTTACTAACATTTTGTTGTTAAATTTCCTAAATAAAAAAAATTTATTTTTGGCTACATTTAACTTTTCCATTTTTGTAAAAATGATCCAATTTATTCAGTTAAATGGATTTAATAAACTGTTAATTCCTATTTTAAGGTTAATTATTAAAAAAACGAAAGTTTTGTTGCAACATAAATGAAAATTTTTTACAGCTAACACACACAAAGAGGTATTTTGGCATATACGAGATTACTGTGTGTGAGTGTAAAAATAAATATATGTATGTGTACATGTGGGATACTTTACACACTTGGTTTGTTTTTTTACTTTTTATTTACTCTTTAATAATACTGATTGTAATTTTCATTATTATTTACATTTTAAAGATTGCTGTTGTTGTTTTCATTGTTTTATTACATTTTGGCATTATTATGTGCATTATTCTGTTTTTTTTGTTTCGTTTCATTTATTTAGATTAAAATCATCAAAAGCGCCAAAAAAATGTTTTTTTCCAAATTAAAAATTTCAAATACAACACACTAACGTGTGCTGAAACAAAACAACATTTGTATGCTTTTTTGACATTTTCATTTATATCGTGAACGTGCAATTGTTGTATACAACTTGCAACTCGAGTGCAATTATTCTCTTTTCTATAAATTTTTTTATTTTTATTATATTTCGTTGTGAAATTTTTATTATTCAACAAAAACAAAAAAAAACAAAAAAAAAATCTAACTTTTTGTTAAATGTCATATTAAATGACATAAAACATTAACACAACCGATTGTGATCATGGTACAAACAACCAGGTTACCTAAATGCTACAACAAATACAAATAAAAAAAACAACATGTAATTTGTTTTTGTATAAAAATTTAAATTGTCAAAGAGCAGGGACGGAATGTTTTAATTGCTACTTTATCAAATATATTTTAAAATAGTACAAGACAACAAGACTATCAAAATCGGTATACCATATCATCTATTGACACCCAAAAATATTCTTATACTTCATATATGTATACTTATATGCATAAATTTTATGGTTTTACAAAAAACATTTTAGATAAAAATTAAAACAAACAAAAAATATGATCTATTAAACACA
>NDXZ01062226.1:0-11798 GCA_003055125.1 Paykullia maculata | reverse complement strand
CTAAATAGAAATGAAATAGTGATTAAATCGCTGGATTTTACATGGAAATAGCTAAAATGGCAATATTTCTCAGCAATAACATAAGCCAGTTATTGTTGTTCGCAGCCAACTTCACACTTAATCGTCTTGTTAATATTGAATTATCCAACCGTCGCGCATTACCGCCGCATGAGGATTTTTGACAGCTAAAAAACTCTTGCCACCCTTGTTTAGGTTTGCCTGTAATGATCAGATCAAGTTGCCTTCAGGAAAAAGTAAAAAAATAAAAGCCGGTCAAATTGAACTTTACACCAAAACAAAAAATAGTTAATGGGTCGGCTAAATTAAAATAATAAATTAGAATATAAAAAAAATTTAACTAGAAATTTAAACAAAAAAATTAAGGAAATATTTAAGGCCCTTAAAAATAGACAGCATAAAACGGCTATAGATAATGCGTCTAGACAAATTCAGATGTAGTAGCAAAATAATTAAAAAAAAACAAAGTGTTGAATCTCGTTTACTTTGTATTACCTTTTAACTTCTTCTACTTCTTAAAGATAAAAACAATTAATAACAGAGACGATTTCGGCCAAATAAAAATTATTAAATAATTTTTATAATTTTCTATAATTAGTCATGCAAAACTTGTCAAAAATTAAATTCAACTAGAGAAATAATTGAAATTTGTTTTGTTTTCATAATTATAGTAATTTTTTTTTTGATTCTCTTAATTTATACACAGTTTTTTCGTCAAAACAGAATTTAATTTAAACATTGTATTAAAAAAACGTTCTCTTTTAATATAGTATAGTATAAAGGAGTACGCAATCTTAAAAAAATATATACAAACATACATACATATGTATGTATGTATGTATGTATGTAAATCGATTCACCATCATTTAAATTTATTAAATTAAAAAAATGTATATAAGACTTACCAAAAAAAAAACGCTTTAGGTGCATCACTAATGATTTTGTAATTAAACATATTTCTTTCAATTTCTTTGTTTAAAAAAACTAAACACTACTTTTTTATGTTGATTTCTATAAACATGCATAAGCAAGCATAATGGGACGTTTTGTTTTACAAACAAAAGCAAAAACAACACAACAAAAAGATTTCTCTCACACTTTAGAGCTAAAAAACAACTAAGCAAACAACAAAGATTAAAACCTCTCTCGCACTCTATTTACAACAATTGAACAGAATTTCTAGAAATTTCAACTTTTATTAACTTTTTTTTTACTTTATCTTTACAAATTTTGATTTTATTTTTTTATTTTATATAATCATACACTTATTTAAACGATTAAAGCACTTAATATGAATTTAAAAACAATTAAACAATATTTAATTATATTTTTAAAACGTACAACGCGAATGACCACACGACTTATGTAAGTACAAAAGCAAATTAAAACTAAAAGGAATAGAAGAAACAAAGTGCTGCCAGATTTTGTTTATTGGGCAATGGTAGCAAATGGAAGGATTTCGTTTATTTGATAAATATTTTATTAAAATAAAAATACCGTCCTAAGGTTATGTCATGCAAAATAAAAACAAAATATATGGCAGCATGAGCTCTTGGGGTGTTTTAAGAACACATTTAATGGTTGAAGATTTGTATACCCATATTGTAGAAAGGTGATCAAATAAGTAATTAAAAGTTATTATGGTATCACATGGTAAAGTTTTATGTTTGGTCTTGTCTGGTTTATATTAAGGGGTGCGTTGCAGTAAAATGTATTACAAATTTTTTACAACAGTTTCTTGCTCAAATGTTTAAAATTTGATTTTTTTGTTAGTTTACAACTAACGATCAGTATTGTAATAGAAAAAACTTTGTTTGGAAAATTAACAAGTTGCCTTCAGGAAAAATTAATAAAATGTTGTTAAAAAATTGTAAAATATTTAATAAACAGTAATGTGATGTGTGAACTGATGTGAGAACCAAGTCCAACTGTTAAAAAACCATCATCAAAGGAGAAAGGCATTTGCGTATTTGTGGCAATATAAATCGTTTTGAAAATAAAAAACAAACCTTTTCTGTCGAACAAACCCCGATGAAAAGCAACTTATTGTGAAATAATAAAAATGCATTTAGTACCTTTAAGTTAAAGCTTTAATCAGGCTTCAAGTATTGAGGTTAGTTTGAATAACAATTGTTTTAATACACAGAAAAAAAATATCGACAAAAGTTAACAAAATTGTTTGTTGAAATTAAATTTATGGTTTAACAAATTTTTTGTAAATATAATTAAAAATTTTGTTTGTATTTTAAAAAACAAAAGATATCAAAATTTAAAACAATTAGTTTTTGGAAATTTGAAAAATTACAAAATAAACAAACAAAAAATTGCTTTCATGTGCTGACGTAGTGTAGTGGTTACAGTGCTTGCCTACAAAACCAAGCACCCCAGGATCAAATCCCAGTGAAGACATATGTGTAATAGATTATTGTCTGTACCGTCACATCGTGACATTACCAGACAGTGGTCTAACCACGAGTTACATTGTATGCATTAACCAACGCCCCTGTGTGAACTTGCAAAGAACACACAGGTAGCAACTTATCCACCCCATTAAGATTCTGGATAATAGAGTAGGCACCTTGCTCAAGAGCTCGGGCTATCTAGGTTCCCTTTTGCTGTCAGACTTTACCTATTACTAGGTAGAATCTGATAAGGTCCGGCTGACCGTAATTTGTCACTAGCACAAGCATCAGCCAGGACTCCGACCTTTTTTGCACAGCATGTGTTATTAGTAACACTCATAGAGATGTATTTCAACCGTCCGAAGACGAATATCAGACAAATTAATATCTCTTTCTGCTAGTCCAAAATAAACATAAGAAAACATAAATGCGAAACCCAGGTATCAACCACAGCCACCACGTGGACCCCGAAGGGGGCTCAACCAATTAACCAGTCCAGGATAAGTCCTGGGGGCTTACTGATTCCCGTGGTATCAGATTGATTCTGGTGGAGCACCAATTTAGGTCCAGTCACCCGAGGCTTAGGCAGCCTCTTTGCCCCGAAAGCATTAGCACCATGATGGAGATTTCTTCCTGATGCTATTCTAACTACCCCCGGTGGGCCCAGTGAAGACAAACAATATTTCATCATGGTTTTCGAGTCTTAAAAAAAAATTTAGTGGAAAAGGGGAAAAAATGATAACATCATAGGAATACCAGGCACCGCCACTTCTTGTGAACATTAGGAAGGTCATGCAGCGCCACCACATTATATATAAATTTACCAATTTGTTTTGTTAATATGCAAATAATTTTGTTGACTTGATTGTTAACAATCAACATACAAATTTCGTTATTGCATTTACAAATTCTATTGTTGGATGAGTTTAATTTAAACTTCTAATTGTATTTACAATACTTTTTTTTCTGTGTAGAAAAGGTTTATTTAATTATCGTTGCTAGTTTTAAGCGAAACTTTAAAATGAAATATATTAAAATGACAGAAACTTTTGAATGATTTTTAGATTTGCAAAAATTTTCACTTATTTGTTTTAAAATTCTTACTTAAGCAAAAACAATTAATAAAGTTTTGGAAGAAATAGTTTGAAAGTCTACTGATAATCTGCTTCAGTAAATTGCAGCTTAAAACTAACAACGAATTTTCAAAATTAAAAAAAATTTGTATTTTAATAATTGTGTAACCGAAAATTCAATTTTTTTTAGTTAGAATAAAGGTTTTGTTACGTAAAAATTTGAGGAAATATTTAACTTAAATCCAGTCCAACAATCTTTTTATTTAAAATCCATTCCAACTCCTAATTCCAGTCACGGATTGTACTTTTTTAGTTCTAACTTAAATAAGATATAGTTTATTATAATTTTAAAATTTTAACAAGTCATATATTTTTATATTACAAAATGTCTGCTCTTTTTATTCAAACGCACTCCTTATAAATTTTAGAAGTGTTTTGATTTCGAAGCAATATTTAATATGTTTTATATAAAATGTGTCAAGATGACATAAAAATTAAAAAAAAAAATATACTTTATTACAAAAAACATATGTCATTTTATTTTAATATATTTAAAGTGCATATGCATGTGTATGAGAAATTGGTTATATTAATTTTTTTTTTGGAATATTTAGTTAAAATAAACGCAAAAGAAATACAAAAATGCCTGCTTAATAATTTCAAAATATTTTTGCTAATTCATAGTAGGATGTGCTTCTATCATGTTTTTAAATTAAAAGCATTAATATTGCAATAACAAGAAATACAACTAAAGTTAGTCCTTACAAAATTTGCTTTTAATAAGTAATTTATCAAATTTTAGTTAAATAAAATGTTTTATTATATGTTTTATGTTGGACCATATCACAAAGACATTCACCTTTAAAAAAATTAAATACCAAAATAAAATCAAACAAAATTTTAATGTCATATAATAATGTAAAAAACGTAGTGCCAATACTTAATCGCCATTTACCAAAGAAAAAGAAACTTAACGTTGCACTATGCGCTCATAAGAACTCAATGAGCCAACAGTAAAAACTGCAAAAAGAAATAATGTTTATGGCTTACAGAAAGAAAAAAAACAAAGAGACTAAAATTTGTGCCAAACATAATATATCAAAGTATATAATTTGTCTATGTCACACAGTTGTGGCATGTTTAACCATCAACTCAACTAAGTACTTTGTTGTACAGTTAGTTTTTTATTTAACCGTCACCCCGACGAAAAATCCAAATTCAACAACAGATATAGAAAATCTCAATATTAAATCCCTGGAGTTAAAAGATGTACTTAAAGACAAAAATATAAAAAAATCTTATCATCAACAGTATTCAGAATATTCGTTAAGGAAAAACAAAAGACCAACATATCTAAAGCACAACAACAACGAATAAGAAATGAAAACAAAATAATAAAATGAAAAATGTATAACACGGCATAAAACAAATCCTTAGCGGAAGTAGTGAATGATAAAAAACAAAATAATACAAAATAAACTATAGCTACCACTAACACTTACACCTAGAACAACAGAACTAACACTAAACCAAGCTACTACTACACTCATGTACACAGCACTGTTAGACAAAATAAAACAAAAAGTTAAGCATTTACCACTTATTCCACATGTGTGATCTTGTCTTCTTGATAAGAAATCCAAAAAAAAGAAAAGAAAATCTAAAAAGATATAACAAAATGAAAGTTGGTTTCAACAACGACATCTTTTTAAAAGAACCATCAGCTAAAAACAGTAGTTTGAGTAAACTATTTATTCAAGCAGAAAAAGTATTTGTGGTATAAAAAGATCTAATTGTTACTTTGCCTTATTAGGTATGTAATAGTGGTGAAATAGATTTATTTTGCTTACTAAAAATCAGTTTTGAGACTAATGAATACATTAACTGAATAAAGAAATTAATTAACAAAATGCTAAAGAGGATAATTTTATATAAAAGTTTTATATATATACAATTTTATCTACATAATCATTCTGATTCTGACTGATGTTGTACGGACGCGATATTGGTATCAAACAATCAGAAATTAGAAATGCCTTTTGAGAATTTAAAAAAAACTATTTTCGAGATATAAGAACAAAATTTTTTTTCGAGATATCGACAAAAATTTTTTTTTACTTAAATACACGTAGTGAAGGGTATATAAGATTTGGCACAGCCAAATATAGCGCTCTTACTTGTTATATATTCTTATTTTCGGCAATTTTTGACAGTTTTTCTATTTTATACCCTTCCCCAAAGATGGAAAGGGTATATACAAATTTGCCATCCAGTTCTTATTTCTACAAAATTAATTTGCAACCCTATAACGAATATTAACTTCTCTCACCCCCCTTGTGTCATTCGAATGTATTACTCATAGCACGAAGATTTTTCTGATTAAAATTCAGTAAATAAATGACTGAGATAAACGCAAAAAAAAGAATATAACTTGTTTTTGCTCTTCGGGTCATTCAAAAATAGGACTAATTGGCCCAGAATCCGCAAACATATGGACGAAAAGCCTATATAGACCAAAAGTACTTACACGAAGTGAAGGGTTTATAAGATTTGTCACAGCCGAATAAAGTGCTCTTACTTTTTTCTTTTGATTAAGAAAATATTTAAACAATTTTCTTCTCATAAAGCTACATATCTTAATAAGTTTTAACAAAAATGAATTTATTGGCGCACTTTTGTAAGCGCCTTTTTTATAATTTATTTAAAAGGTCAGTACTGCTATGTTTTAAATTGCAAACAAAGAAGAAGAACACATGTAGGTAGTCGAGAATGTTATTTCACTGCAGAAAGAATTGTATGCCAACTCCAAGCCCCAGATGAAATACGACATTTTTAAGCGTTTTTTCACAGAAGCCGGGGAGATTTATTTTAAATTGATGCCTTAGAGCAGCCATTAGCTAACCATTTGTAAACCAAATTGGTAGCCATTGTTTTACTTAAAATTTTAATATAAAGAATGGTAACCCTATTAAATTATTAAATATTAATAAATGTAAATTGCTCTAGATCTTAAAGTAAATAGCAACACGTATTAGCTGTTGCCCAACTAATAGTTACCCAATGGCTTTCGGTGGCTTAACTAATGGTAAACTTAGCTAAACAATAGCCATAAGTTAACTTATGACAGTGAATTTGGGCATTAAAGTTCATTTAGGAAACAAATATTATTTCTTAAATTTCAAATCTGGTAGATAAAAAAACAATTTGTTTTCGCATTTATCGACAATTAACAAAAAAAAAAAACTTCCTTTAAGCATAAAATTCCAATATTTTTATGTAAATTTTAAAATTACTATGATTTCTTATATATATGTATACAGTGCTAACATTATCTAAATAAATCACAAAATTATGTTTTAAAACATCTCTTTGGCAACAACAAATCTGAGTAAAAATATACTTTTTTTTTAATCTATGATTTTTAAGTTTATTATCGCAATAGGTCAATTACAAACCACTATGCATTACTTTATAACTATCAAATAAACTAGTACAAATATATGTATATGAATATCGTCCAAATTTATGAACCCTGTAGTTTGACTCAAAACTAATGTCAGTTACTCCAGAGTAATGTTCAGTGAATCAAAAATGGTTTCTTCCACATTACTTTAAGTGGTTATTTTATAAGTTCCTTGAGACTTTAAAAACTGAATGCGGTTATTAAAAGTATAAACTTTATTTAATATATTAAACTATAGAAACCAGATATTTATAATGATGGCTTTAAAAGCTTAATTCGTTTTTTACTAGAATTAAATTTTGGTTTCTTAACTACAGAAAAACTTCTGAAACCCCTAATGTACATTAATTTGTATATGGTTTAGAAACACTAACAATATTAGGACAAAACTACAAAAAAATTGATGCTCTGAATGGAACATTGGCATTTAATCATTTGGAACAAGATTTATTCTACAAAATGATAACAAGAAAAGACAAAATGAAAACTTTCTTGAATGCTTGTACATTAAGATTAATGAAAAAGTCGATGATTAAATAGATGGCCCAAAAAACAGCAACAACAACAAATACAAATATCTACATAAGCACAAAGTCTTAAATAAACAAAAGATAAATACCTACATACAACATACACAACATACACAAATTCTAAGATGTTTTGTAGCAAAGAAAATTACTACCCTAGAAATCCTTTTTTAATCCGCTGGCCATTTGTTTTTACTTTTCTGGAAGTCTAAAAAGAAAAACAATGTTCTATTTCTCTTATAAGTATGTATGTGACAATATGAATGTGCAAACACTTACTTATGTACATATATGATGTCATGTGGTTTTTGTATTCTAAATTGATTTTGTCAATCCTTATTTCTGCCTCCTTTTTCAACTTTTAGGCAAATGTAATATAATTTGCTGGAAATGCTTTGTCACTTGCATAGTTTTAGTAATCCAAACTGTAAAATCGTTAATATTTTACAAAAACAAATCCTTAAACTAACATTCGCTTAAGTTGTTTGAGTTTTTTATTAGAAATTGAAGAAACAAATATTTTTTTAGTTATATTGAAATTTGTGTATTTTACGCCCAGTTTTCTAAAGTTTTGTTCAAGTTTAACCGTTTTTTACTGTCACTTTTAACGGAGTTTTTTCATTTAATTTAGTAATAAATTAACTGATAAATGAAGTAAAAATTTAAAGTAACTTTAACCTTTAAACTACTCTTGTATCTTAAAGCTTGCAACCGGCAGTGCTCAGATTTTTAACTTGTTTAATATTTTAGATATAATAAAAAAAGAACCTAATTGATATGTATAAAACATTTATAGCATTCAAGGATACAATGAATGTATTCATTGTGTTTATTTCCAAAAAAAATTTGCTTGTGTGTGCAAAAAATTTTAAACTTTTCAAATCATTTATTTAAAATGTTTTCTATGTGTTTCCTTTATTTTTCGGAAATTTGTAATCAATCAACAAAAATAAAATAAAGTTCTAGCAATAATAGCAACCAACAATCCATCCAAGCAACAACCAACTAACAATAATGGCTTAGCACATAACAATAGATATCAACAACTTCCTGGTTAACGCATGAACTATAGTACTTATAATCAAATGCCAAAACATTTATGTATTTATTTTTTTTGCTTTAAATTTAAACATGACTAGAAAGAATAGAATACTAAAAGGTTAAATGCTTAATTCTATGTTTTTCAAGTTAACCTTGGACATTTTACCACAAAATGAAATGAAATGAAAATGGAATACGTTTAAGTTAAATGAAAATGAAATCTTGAAAAAATTAATCTTCTTGTTTGATAGTAATTAAAGTCGGGTTAACTTAAATTTAAAAAAATTAAGACATATCTATCCGTAAAGTCAAAGAATTTTTCATAATAATCTTTTATCCAAACTAAGGTGATTAACGGCAGCTAAGAAACAACGTGGCTGTGATCACCGGTCACTGTCGCTTTGGCAGCCACACGGAGAGGATTGTTCAATCAGTCAACGACGTCTGCAGAAGTTGTCATGACGCGAAGAAAGATGAGACCATATATCATCTCCTGCGCTCCTGCTCTATACTGTGCGATATCCGGGAAATACACTTTGGGACCCGCACACTGCATAGTGTGTCGGATGTGGCCATAATAAATCTTGCTGACCTATTATCCTTTATCAAGGATCGATGTCCAATGAACGGGACCTGAACGAAATGACCGATGATGTGGCTAGTCAGGCGACTTGAGCTCTAACACTGTCTCTCAAGTCTTGACTACTTCAATATCTGAACTTATCTCTAATTTATCTTTCCTCTCTCTCTCTTTTTGTTCTTTACATGTAACACAAAGGGACCGTATAAATCCGACTTAAGTAAGCGGAACCCCCTTTATTCGTTTGCAGCTGCCTGTTTCACGTAACCTAACCTAAGGTGACTAAAAATTCTATAATTGATTTAACGTGAGGTATGAACGACTTAAGCTTGTAGTACATGAAATGTTAACAGCAACATGCGCATGTGACTCTGACGTCACGAACATATTCAGCATATCGGTAAGATTTTTAAAATGAGTTGTAGGGGCTACGTGCGTTAAGATTTTGATGGTATATGAAATGTAAATGGGTGTTTTTAAAGCCAAAAAGTGAAATTACACGACATGTAGCAAATGTCGCTTTATGATGACGACAAAATTACGTCAGAGTCACATGCGCATGTTGCTTTTTACATTTCGAATACTATAGGCTTTAAGAGGTTTTTAATCTCCAATTAAAAATCAATGTGATCACATATTAAGATTTTGGTATAAAATTGTCTGCTTATTTGACCAGCTGCTGAATGTTAGGATTTCATAAAATTTTATTTTCAAAAAAATCTATTTTTGAGCAAAAAATTAAGAATAAAAATAAATTACATTCAAATATATTTACAAAATATCTATTTCTATTAAATAAAATAAAGCATATGAATAACAAGCTTTAGGTTTGCTTGTTTGGTTTGTATGTATGTACATCATTTAACTATTTTTTATATTATTTTAATTAAAATTAAATGAAAATTACAACAAAAAAAACTTAAATAAAATATCTCCAATAAAGAAAATGTTTTAAATAAAAATTTTGTTTTACTATATTTTTAAGTAATAAATTGCAAAAGTGAAATAACTAAATCTAAGTATGTATAAAGTAGGTACATATTTCGAATAGAAACGTATTTGTATAAAATATTAAGAAAATTTGCGATTTAGCAAAACACTTCAATTCTTTTTGAATACGGCCGTTGGTCTTTAAGATTTCTATATTTATTGTTTACCATTTATTATGAAAAACATTTGTTTTAAATGGACAACCCTTTAAATATGTTTTTTTTTAGGTTTTTTATTCATATCTGATTTATTTATTTTTTTAAATTTTTAAATCCGTTTATAATAGAAAAAGTTTTATTGCCCCTTGAAGATAAAATACACATAAAAAGAGCAAACAAACAACTCTTCAAACTGTCAAAACCTTGTTTATTATTGGAGTTTTTAACTTTGCAGCACTGGAAAAATGAAAAAATGTTGTGTGTGTGGGTATCACTCAGATCTGAGTGCTTTAAGGCACATTTTAATAACGATTTTACGTGATTTGTAATTAAGATTAAAAATACAATTAGAGGTTACTGTAATAAAGACATCTTAATTATACGTTTTACTTAATCTTGAATTGTCACATAGAAATTAAAAATACTTTAACATAGTATTTTAAATTACGTATGTAATTAATTACAAAATATAATTAAGATTTCCCAGATCTGGTATTAGCATTCAAACTCAACGTTTTATTTAAGCTGTTTTTATTTTGTTTTGATTTATTTTTTGGTTTATATTGTTTATATTGCCTTTTCTTGGTTTTTATTTTAACATACTGCATTTATTTAGGTATTAGTAGTTAAACTTTTTCCAAAACCACTTAATGACATTTATTGTGGTCAGTTATTTTTATTTCTGATTGATAATTACTACGTGTTATCAAAAATTTTTTATTGCAAAAAATTATGATTTGTGTTTTTTTAATAAAAATCAAAAATATATATAAAATGGTTTTAAAATTTAATAGACTTAAACTATTAATGGGTTTTTAGTGGCATTAGCATTTAATCCAGCTTAATATTTCAATTGTGTTTTGTCGTATTTTTTCACAATAGCGAAAAGATTGACGTTTAATAGGTTTGTGGCTTTAAAAACGTAAACAAAGTAATAATTAAACGGACTTAAAAGTTTAATGAATAAAATTTACTTATTTGTGGCAAAATTTTATGAATGTTAAAATTTCAATTAAAGTATTTTATAGCTCAAATTTTATTAAAAAGTCTTTTTATTTATACAGTAAACAAATGCACAACTATTTTTTTTAATGTTATATATAAATGTGATGGCATTCTGCGAACTGTTATAGCATTAAAACAAATCTAACTTATTTTACAAATTTGTCTAATTTGGGTTTCCCTTTCTAATATGCATATGACCACAAGCAAATTATGCTTAAATGTTTCATATTTAATAACAGAATAAAACTGGGCCAATTTGGATAAAAAATTACACAAAATATAGTTTTTTATAAATTTTTTATTCGAAAAATAATTTTTTTTAAATAATTAAGCTGCGGATTCACTCTAAAACAACTGCTAAAAAACACATAATAACTGCGAGAATTGCTGAAACAAATCGCTGCTCAAAAGAAGCTCATAATTAAAAAGCTTATCATACGTAAATACATATGTAAAAAATTTAAACATGTTTTTATACCCTTCACCAGAGGTGACAAGGAAATATATAAGTTTGTCATTCCGTTTGTTATTTCTACAATAT
>NDXZ01062213.1:0-13570 GCA_003055125.1 Paykullia maculata | reverse complement strand
ACGTAACGTACAGTAGCAGTTAACCTCACTATCGTTCTCAGAAAGCCATATAAAATACATTACTCATAATGAGTTCTGTAAGCTCATACAATTAATTGAATGTTTTTTTTATTGAAAGCAAGTAGTTGTATAAAGATTTAAAAGCAATGACTTATCTAATTCTTGATTTGTAATCTAAAAAGCTATTTCATTCATTGACATCAAGTAGTTACTTAATGACATTAAAGTAATGATATTTCAAAATCCAAAGTTGCAAGCAGCAAATGATGCCTCCAATGACATCGCCGTGTTAAAGTAATGGGTTAAATGTCAATGGGTAAGTAGTGCAACTACTGTATTTTTATCAATTTAACTCATTACAAAGCAATGCAAGTGTTTGCTGGGATGTTCGTTTAAATTCTTTTCTGCAAACATTTTTTTTCTAAACGATTTTTGTTAGATTTGTCTTCTGTAAAACGTTCCTTTAATAATTTTTGTTTTTATACCCTTCACCTAAGGTGATAAGGGTATATATAAGTTTGTCATTCCGTGTGTAATAATCTACAATATTCATTTGCGACCCCATAAAGTATATATATTCTGAATCCTTATAGATAGGGAAGTCGATTTAGCCATGTCCGTCTGTCCGTCTGTTGAAATCAACTTTTCTCAGTCCCCCGATGTCGTACGGACAGGGTATTGGTATCAAACGATAAGAAATTTTCCGAGATGGTTTTTTACACAAAAATGATAATATTTGTATTTAAAACATGTTTTTTGAGAAATTTCACTAAAAAATTTTTTTTTGAGATATAGATATAAGCTATAAGATATAGAGATATACACAAAAAAATTCGAGATATAAGCAAAAAAAATTTTTTTTTACACAAAAATGAACTATATTTGTGTGTAAGACATGCCTTGCGAGAAATTACAAAAAAAAATTTTTTTTTTACGTAAATGCACGCAGTGAAGGATATATAAGATTTGGCACAGCCAAAAATAGCGCTCTTACTTGTTTTTAACTTGGTTTAATTTTTTGAAAATATTTGGCAAATTATTGCTACAAGTACTAAAAAGAATTGTTTTTTTCTTGTTTATATAATTATTTTTCAGTTAATTTTTTTTACCATTTGTTTATGTGTTTTTTTAAAGAATTTTTAACATAATTTTCCTAAATAAAAAATTTGTTTTAAAATTTTTTTAATAAAAATATTTGTTAAATTCTACGTTTGGAAAATATTTGTAAAATTTTTTATCATAAAAAATTTTCCGTTTATTGTAATATCATTTAGTTTTTATATAGAAAAAATAATTTGTTAAATCCAAAATAACATTTTTTTTTTTTAATCTTTTTAGACATTTTTGGTAATAATTTCTTAAATTATGCAAAAAAGTTTGTTTCTTTAAAAACGTTTGGGAACCATTGCTTTAATTTTAATGAAACATGATAAATTTAAAAAGCAGAGATTTTTATTATTTTATGTTTTTTTTCGTACTGAATGTCAGTGACATTTGAAAGCATTGAATATGTCTGTCATTCATGTCATTCTTTTTTTCCGATACCAACAACAACTATCATTTACTTATCGTTGACCAACTAGATATTCATTCATCTGTTCTTTCAAAAACGTATGTATGTATGTATGTGCTACTGTTCGTTAAACAGTTTAATTCGAATAAGTTTGTTGCTATCGTTGATGGCTGATAATTGTGAATTTAAAACTTTTGTTTGTGTCTTCTCATTAGTTGCCATTTAATTCGCCTTAATTGCTCTTGTGTGTTGGCAGTTACCTTTTTTTCTTATAGCCTCTATTTTGTTCTATATTTTGTTGTTTCTATCGGTAGATTTGCTGATTTTTTTTTATATATTTTAAGTGGCTTTTTACTTGTGAGTCGTAAATTTCAAAATTAGGTTTAGTTTAGAAAGCAATTGCCAGTGTTTTATTTTTATTAGTTATTTCTGATTTTTCTCTTCTATTTCTTTTAAATTAAAAACAAACAATCGCTTTAAAATTATTGACAATAAAATTTAGAAAGATTGACTTTTTTGGAGTTTTTTGTCTTTTTGTAAATCGAATGCTCTAATATTTAAAAATCTTTTAAAACTTTTATGGATTTGGGTGCTCTTGATTATTTCGATTTTGGTTTAAAAGAATCGAATAGTAGTAGAGAGCAGTTGTTGGCAGGTTAAACTTAAATTTTTATTTTTTTATATATTTTTTGTTTAAATATTGTGCTTTAACCAGTAATAAAATTAGTAATAGCAGCAGATGTTATACATATTTGTAGATCAATTAAAAAAGAGAAATTTTAAATGTTTTGTTTTTTTTTATGTGGAAAAAGGAAATGAAATTTTTATTGATTAAATAAATTGCTTTTTTGTGAGAAAAATCTTGTTTGTGATTTTATTAGTGGCCATAAAAAGAAAACAAAAAAGATGCAGAAGACCTAATTTATCTCATCTATTTTTAATAGCAGGTTTTCTAAAAAATTTCGTTTAATAGTAAATGCCAGAAAAATATGATTTGTTGGAAAAAAATAAATTTTTTTTTATAAAAAATTATTAAAACTATAAAAGTATCTTGGGATATTAAACAAAAATTATGTTTCAAAAAGTTAATCAAAAAGGAAATATATTCTTCAAAATTGATGTATGTATGTTGATGCACTAACCCGGAAACAACAAAGAACTGTTTAACCGGTTGCTTAAAAAGACCGTCCTGCCAGTCTAAAGCTTTTCGTGTTTACGAACAACTCTAATATTCCTTTCGCATTTAAAAAGCAACGAATATTTCATTTTAGATATCATTAGAGATGAGTCTTTTTTGTATTTAAAATAATTATGCATTTCTGGGTTTCCAACTGAAATTTTCTTAATATATATTTATAACAACTGCTGCTTAAACCTTTAATATTTAGATTCAAGTGAAAAAATATAAGTTCCTTAAAATACTAAGACGTTTTCGACTTAATCAAACTTTTACAAATAACTAGCTTAAGCCGGGTCTGCTTCGCTACCCCAATCGTAAAGATTTTATTAACCAATGACTTTCAAAACACATTAAAAGTACCATTTGCTGACAAAAGTTTTTATTCAAGGTTTACAATATTCGAATATCAATTTTTTATAAAACCTCCACAAATATAATTTTATCTAAAAAATCTTCTTTTGTTCAAGGAAAAATGCCAAACTGGTTACCCAGACTGTCTTCTTTTTGTTCCACGCAATTAATGGTTTTTAAGGTGAACCATACCGTACAACTTTTTGCCTAAAAAAACCAATGTTTCAAATTTGTTAATATATACATCCAGTTTGTTAATAAATACATTTTCCCGTTTCTAGTATAAATTTTTTCTTAAACTGATGTCTGCATAAAGTTTAAAAAATATTTTAATCAAAAAAAGTACCCAAAAGAGTACAATTTTTTATAATACCAAAATAATGCAGAAAACATATTCATAGTTATTCAAGGAAAGACAGGGCACCAAAAAAGTACCGATATCTTTTAATTTTACCGTAAATTTACAAAATGTTTTAAATTTTTTTAACTTGTTAAGTTTAGCAGATATAAGGTTACTATAAGCCCAAGAATTACAAATAAGTACTTTTAATAAAGTAACAGTTTGCCACCTTATATGGCTTCCTATCTTGAACTCATAAACTCAAAAAATTTTAAAAAGTAACCTTAAAGTTGAAAAAGTTCTTTATTGCTTCATTATTGGATAAATTTTTAACCAGAATTAATTAGAATTAATAGCCTAAGTTTAAAAAACTAAAAACATACCCCAATAAATAATAATTCCAAACTTAAAAAGTAAAAAAAAATGTACAAAAGTTCCCAAAATGTTATAAAAGTGCTTTTTCGTCTCTTATACGATTTTCTATTTCATACAGTATCAATAGGCCCTAAATTAAAAATTAAAAACGTACTTTTTTGCTCCCCGTTTACCACAAAGTTTCCTTTTTTCTATTCCATTATTAATGTTATTAAAATTGTACTACATCATACTATTTTTATGTCGTGTTTTAAATTGTACCAAATTGGCCAAATAATTTACGTTTAATTGCAGTTTCCCGTTTTTTACTGGTATTTTGGTACTTTATTAGTTGCAAAGATTTTTTTCTTAAATAGATGGCTGTATAATAGTAGATGCTAAAATACACCTTTAATTGAATTCTGTAAAGTTCACAAAAAAAAATTTTTTGAGAAAAAGTACCAAAAAAATCCCTATAAGTTTGAGATTCCAAAAAGTACCAAACACGTATTCATTTTTTATGCAGGAGTGACGATAGTAGTTAGAATTATACTTCTAAGCTTATTGTTATCTAAGTTTTGAAGTTGCATGGGGCCCCAAAAAAGTACAAAAATATAATTTTTACCCTTTTTTACCCCCTAGTCACTCGAATTTGAAAAAAGTACCAGACGCCTGTCCGCTTATTTTTTGAGTAGAATACAACGTTTTTAAATTTTTGTTTGTATCTTGTCTAATTTAGCAGATATAAGGTTACCGATTTTTCCCTTTTTTACCTTCAAAAAATATGAAATTCAAAAAACCTCTTTTTGTTAATCTTTACAACGGAAGAGGAACACACAGTCAAGTCAAGTCAATTTCAAGTCTCTAGCTTTATTCATTTGAGCTGTGCGATAATGAATCAGTCAGTTAGTCAACTTTAAACGTGGCTCTTTTAGATTTTTAGATGAAAAGTGGGCGTGGCATTAAAAATTTCCCAAAAAATTTTGGCCTATTGTTCCTTTTGGACTATCAGTAATATGCTGTAAAAATTTCAAAGAAATCGGCCTAACGGTGTGGCCAGCTATAAAATACAAACATACAAACAATATTCCTCTTTAAATTTGCAGATTAGTAAAAGAAAAAACTCAAAAGAAAAGCAAAATAACATATAAAGGGTGTAAGCTGTAAGCCCGAAAGAACTTACGAAAGGGCAAACTGTCAACTGCACTCACTATTTGTTATTAGTATACTCTGGCAAATCATCAAGAATAGATTAATTCTTGAACATCGCTACCAAATTATACGAATTGATTGAAAAATCAATCATCAATTTGCGCAACTTTGCCACAACCATCGACCTATTAAAATTACAATTTGACGATAAGTTAATTTCGAAAAATGGATCAGACAATTGATCTCCAATCATCATGCGATTTGATACCTCTTGATTATTATCTGTGGGGCCACGCAACGTCATTGCTTTATGCTAATAAACAAGCAACAGATGACGCCTTGTAGGCCAAAATTGTTCATATTATTTATTTGACATACGGCCAGCAATGCTCGAAAAAGTGGCCTATAATTGGACGTCCAAAATGTGCTTCGTCAAGCAACAGCAGCGGGGGTCATATGCCCGAAATCATTTTCAAATGTTAATGCCATTTATTGATCTTTCGAATAAAAAATGTTCTTAATGAAAACATAATTTTGCTTGTTATATTTTTTACAATTTTAAACTTTATCGGGCTTAAAAACCCCTCTTTATATATATATTATTTTGAACGTGCACCTTGCACTCTGCGCTTTACTCTCTGCAGCTATTAAAATTAAACTTAAAAAATTTTCTTTAAAACTTTTATTTAAAATTTTATTACACTTACAGATTAACAAAACTCTTCCATAAGGCCTTTTTAATAATAATAATAGATTTTAAAAGTTTTTATTTCTTTAAAGCTGTGACAAAGTGGCACATAAATGTGCTTATTTAAGCTGATTTCATAGAAACAGAATCAAAGTTTATCTATTCAGCTATTAGACTGTAAAAAATTTACAGTTTTATTTGAAATTAATATCTCCGAATTTCTTTTTTATTATTTATATTTTCAAATATTGTTGTATGTATGTATAAAAGAAAATCATGTTAAATACAACCGTTACAAAGTTGTTGGCAGTAAAATTTTAATGTTACCTTAAAGCAACGTGTATTTCAGTTTTAATGTTTTCTTTTGGTTTTATTAAAGCTTTTAAGCTACTTTAAGATAATTAAAATTATTTTACATGCCCAATAAAAAAAAGTGGAAACAATTTCCTATAAGCTAAAGTATTAACTTATGAATGGATTCAAATTAAATAATCGTTTGCTTTAATCAATACTTTAAAGGTGTTTAATAATCTCGCATGGTGCATTTTAAGTATATAAGTAAAAAAGAAATTTTTTGTTTTATTTAAGTTTGTTTGTTTGTTTGTTGGTTAGAAAATTTATTGCTAAACTTTTTAAATTGAAAAAATATTAATTATTTCCTTTAGCTTATTTTTAATAAATATCTAAACACATAAAAAAATGTTTGCCGTATTTTTATTGTGTAATAAATAATTTACAATCAGTTTCTAGTAAAATCAATTTCTTATTGAACCATTCATAAACAAAAACCTCCAATGCCCAATTAAAAAGTTCTGCATGAATTGGCCATAAAAACAAAAGACTTAAGCAACAAACATTTTTTTATATCATAAAAATTCTTTGAGATTTTCCGCCAGAAAACAATTTAGCATCTATAGGAATATTATAAAATGTTAAAATATTTATGTAGCAAATGACCTTAAAAACTTAAACCATAAAAATATAAGGGGAAAAAATTCTATTCGCATAAAAATAATCATTTAAAATTGCAATCAATTTCCACAATCAAAAGTTTCTAAAAAAAAAAAAAGAACTTCACATAGAGGTGAGAAAAATTAAAGAACTTAACACCAAAATATGTTAACGTTTTAGGTTTTAATTATAAAACCATAACAGCTTAAAGGGTTTAAAACGTAAAACTCAAGCTTCAATGATTTTGGTTTTGCTGTTGCGCAAAAAATATTTACATTTAATAAATAATTTTATATTTCCTATTAAAGAAGAAGTAAAAAAGCCAAACTTGTAGGTTTTAAAACTTAAAATTTGACTGCGTTAACAGGTCGTCAAACTTTAAAATTAAATATAAACAAATCCAACTCAACATACACTAATATACATATATAAATACTTACGTATGTACATACGTTTATATGTTTTGTGCTTTTGTTTTTGCTTATATTAAGAAGTAAGGAAAACTCAGTTAAACGTACAAGTATAGACCGTTGTTCTTTTGCGGTTTTAAAATTTTTAGTTTAAATTATAGTTCTCATGTTCAGCAACCAACCATCTCAACATTGGACGTTTTACAGTTAAAAAAAACAAAAACGAAACAGAGCCAAAATTAAAATCCAGATTTTTCTTTTTGTTTTGTTTTGTTTTGGGGTGTTTGACTTTTTTTATGGATCATGATTTTATATACTCTAATAGAGTTGTTGTTGTTGCAAGTAATGTTATGTGTGGCATCTATTATTTAATTAAAGGTAAGTGATTATTAAAATAAAGAAATTTAAATCACTAACTTGTTTTAAATGTCTTCAAATTGTAAAAGACTTACACAGTCCATCTAATTAACTGCCCTAATGAATTTAAAATTTCCAAAAAGGAAAGTTTCAAATAAAATTTAAAAACAAAACAACAATTTTCCATATAAGTATATAAAGGGTATTTTTTATGGAGGTATACAACTTTAAGTTGAATTATGTTTAGTTTGGTTTGGCATTTCAACATGAATGGACTGACGCCTGAACAACGCTTCCAAATTGTGCAAATTTCGAAATAGATATCGCGCACTACGTCCATTTTATTTTCTTTAGCGATAAAGTTCACTTTTGTTTGAATGGATACATCAATAAACAAAACTGCCGTGTTTGGAGTAATGATAATCCCCAAGTGTATGTTGATTAACCGTTGCATCCAGAAAAACTAACTGTTTAATTTGCTTTATGGGCTGGTCGAACCATTTGTCCGTACTTCTTTAAAAACGATGCTGGTCAGAACGTTACATTCAATGGTGACCGCTATAGAGCCATGCGTGCTGACTTTTTCAATCATCAATTGAACAACCATGATGTGCAGGAGCTGTGGTTCCAACAAGACGGCGCAACATGTCACACAGCTCGTGCCACAATTGATTTTTTGAAGGAAACATTTGGTAACCGCATAGTTTCACGTTTCGGACCCGTAAATTGTCCTTCTAGATCGTGCGATTTAACGTCCCTACACTATTTTCTGTGGGGATATGTGCAGTCGTTAGACTACGCCGATAAGCCCGAAACGATTGACCACTTGGAGGACAACATTCGCCGCGTTATTTCCGATATACGGTCACAAATGTTGGAAAAAGTCATCGAAAATTGGACCTCCAGATTAGACTACGTCCCAGCCAGTCATATGCGGTCATATGCCAGAAGTCATATTTAAATTATAATGTCAGAAGATTCTCTTTCGAATAAAGTAAATTTCATGTCAATTTAGAAAATTCACTCTATAAAAAACACCCTTTATATGTTGGCAAATAAATCAATTAATTCTAAATAAGTCAACGACGAACGGCACAGAGACATGATTACAATCGTTTTTTAAGTACACAATATCCGAAATAATACTGACAGAAGCATTTAACAAACAATTCATTTCATTAAATGAAACTGTTAACTGACCTCCTTGATCGTTATATTTAAAGCCTTTAAATATTTTGTTTTGGAACTGTGAAAAATCGTATTTATGTATCCATTAACTACAAGCGATTAGAAGCTCGGAAGACGATATTTTACGCGTCTTCAGAGTTTAAAATAGTATTTAAACACATAAAAAAAATATCTACAAATTAAAGTTGACAACATTTTTTGTTGAAATTAAATTTATGGTTTAACAAATTTTTTGTTAATACAATTAAAAATTTTGTTAAAAACAAAAAATATCAAACATTCAAACAATTAGTTTTTAGAAAATTACAAAATAAACAAACAAAAATTTGTTTTCATGTGCCCACGTAGTGTAGTGATTAAAGTGCTTGCCTACAAAACCAAGCACCCCAGGTTCAAATCCCGGTGAAGACAAACAAATTTTATTATGATTTTCGAGTTTTAAAACTTAAGTGGCTCACCCCCACCCCACTCCAAACAAACCTTCAAGGAAGAACCCACGACCTCCCACCCACTTTCTGGAAAAGAGGAAAAAAGGGTAACATCATAGAAAGGGAACATTAGGAAGGTTATGCGGGGCCACCCACCCACCTCTTGGGACCATTAAATTTAACAATTTGTTTTCTTAACATCCAAATAATTTTGTTGACTTGACTGTTAATAATCAATTTACAATGTTGTTATTGTATTTACAAATTCTATTTTTGGTTGAGTTTAAACGAAACTTTTAATTGTATTAACAAAAAAATTAATTTTATTTACAACACTTTTTTTCTGTGAACATTAACCCAATAAAAATATTTTTGTAAATAAGACAATTCTTTTTTTTACTCCAGTTTAATAGACATTTTTTATACTCAGCAAATACAAATTTTTATCTCAACAAAAAGGACAGCTTGCAAATGTCTCAAATCATTTTCTTATATGTATTTTATTGGGAGTTTTTTTTTGTAGAATTTGTGTAAGATAAATAAATTTCTATAGGAAGTAAAAACATTTATTTTAAATCAACTTTGACTTAAGGTAACTGCAATTTGACAATCGATTAACGTTTTTAAAAGTGAGTACAACATATAGTATCACCTCCTAAGAAAAAATTTACTAATAAATAAATTATAATATGATATGTAATGAATTATTTATTAGACAAGTATATAAGTAATAAACACACATTGCACGAAATTTTAAGTTTGTTAAGAGCCATTTAAATGAATTAATATAATTCTCATTTAGTTTAATATTATTAAGGCATAATTAAACAGATATTCGGCACCACATCAGTGTTCATATTTCCTGACATTTTGTATTTAAACTAAGGATTTTTTTTTTGTAATATTTATCTACAGCAAATCGAAAAGTAATAAAAGACAAAATGTTTGGCTCTAGAAAGATGAAAACCAAATCAAGTGATGACTTAACAAATTGAATGTTTTTCTTTTTAAATACTACAGCTGTAATTGTTTTGATTAGATAAAAATTTTGTTTGCCAATAAAATTGGTTTGAAAATAAGATTTGATAACAAATTTAATTCTATCAATTAAGGGAAATGTCATTTTAAAATAATTCTCTAAAATTTAGTTAAAAAATAAAATTTTAAACACTTTTTGTTTACTAAATGTTAAAGATTTGCATTTAGTATCAAACTAAAAACTCATAGTTTTTCCATTGTTTAACCTTAGAAACGCTGGGTAAAAAACGTTTATTAAAAATTGATTTTAGAAAGAGTTAAAAACATAACATTTCTTTTATTTGTAATAAATATATTAAATATTATTAAAAGTCTTCAAAGTAAAGATTTTGCGAAAGTTCTCTTTAAAACGAAAATTTTCCAATAATTTTTTAATTTATTAAAATTTTTTTTAGAACATTAATTTAAAAACAAGTAAGAGCGCTATATTTGGCTATGCCAAATCATATATACCCTTCACTACGTGTATTTACGTAAAAAAAAATTTTTTTGCCGATATCTCGAAAAAAAAAAATTTTTTATTTCTTAAAAGGTATGTCTAATTTCTGATTGTTTGATACCAATAACGCGTCCGTACAACATCGGCGGGCTGAGAAAACTTGATTTCAACAGACGGTAGTCGTCTTTTTTGGCTTATATCTTGGTCAGTTATTAAGCGGTTTTACCCTTATCACCTCTGGTAAAGGGTATAATAAAACTTTGTTAAAAATTTATATAAATAAAGTTTTATTGAAAAAAATAAAATATTAACCAAAAATTAGAAATTTATTGAAAATGTTTAAAGAACGAAAACTTTAAACTTATAAATTCGTATATAAAAAAGATAATAAAAATTTAAAAATTTTACCCCCATATTCATAAGCAATTTTTAAGTTTATTGAAGGTTTATTGAACGAAATTTTCATACAAAAACCGTTCAATAAACCTTCAGTAAACTTAAAAATTGTTTATGAATATGGGGGTTAATCTTTTGTATTATCATGAGTGAAATTTCTCTTGAAACTGAAATTGCCAGTCATTATTTGTTAAGTTTAACAATTAAGCTTCAAGCAAAAGAAAACAAATTTATTTGCAAAAAAAAAACAAACACTTTAATCTGTAACAAATTTTGCTTGTCACATCCCACAAATAAAAGTATATATTTACAGACAATTGTTTCAATTTCATAAATTTTTTTTTTTCTTAAAAAAGAATAATAATAAAATAAATTGCAAGCAAGAAAAGAAACACTTACCGCTAAATAGAATTTAACCGTTAGGAAATGATGTGTGGGCCGTTGCTGTTTTAGTAGATGCCTTTGTTGTTGTCGCACATGTTTCCTTATATTGTACTCCATAATGCGCTGTTTGTTTGTTTTTTTGTTAAAAATAATGCTGTTTTTTATTTAGATTTAGAGTTAAAAACGAACCAAAACTTAGGCCACCTCACACATGTAACCGAACAAAAACTCATAAACACACGCCGCACGCTCACAAATACACGCACTCACGTAATTCTAGATTTTGTTTTAAAACAACTGAAATAAACAAGAAAAAGAAAAGCAAAATGAAAATAACTTAATTAAACAAAAAAGTATTTTAAGTACATTTAAATGGTTTATTCATGTTCAAAAATAATGTGTTGCAAAATAATGTTAAGTATCGTATTAAAAAACAAGAGATTTTATTTATTTGCAAGAGTTCGCATTTGTGAGAGTCTTTGAACAGCAAACAACAAACAAAAGACTTAAGTCACATACTTGATTTTAAACAGACAAATAAAAGTTTTTATGGGTTTTATTTTACATTCAATTACTGTAACATGTGTTGATAATTTCCATTTCTTTTTAAATTAAACACAAACTTGACTATTTTGCACACTTAATAGTGACATGGATTTCTTTAAGATATCAAAACATATTTGAAAATATAAAAACTCGCAAGTTGTTAACAACCAACAAATTAACCGATTTCAGAGCTGCTGAAATCGTTTCACTTTTGTTTTATGTCTAAAAAAGGTAGCATAATAAAGTTTAACTATTCTGTTACCTTAAAATTATTTCTCTTTACAAAAATAAAAAAAATTGAAAATTTTCAATATTTCAAGAAATCTTAATTAAAAATTCAACAAAAATTAAACTTAAAGAAAAGAAAACAAAAGGTAATTTTTTTAATGTTATGTAACTGTTTTTATATGCATATGTACATACATATGTATTTAAAATACGCAAAAAAAACACATTTTTTTTTTGTATTTAAACTTTCCGAAAAATTTTTTATAAATGAAAAATTGTACAAAAAAAATGTAACAAAAACCTTTTTTAAATTTAAATTTAACTAAAACCCTCTATAAATCAAAAACTCATTAAAAATACTCTTTATTAGAAAATCTTTTTTAAATATAAAAAAATAAAGGAAAAAAATTGTCCTAAAAAAAAAAATTCGAAACCCTTCAGTATTTTTATACCCTTCACACACACACATGTGGTGAGGGTATATATAGGTTTGTCATTCCGTTTGTAATTTCTTCAATATTCATTTGCGACCCTATAAAGTATATATATTCGGGATCCGTGTGTATGTTGAAATCAAGTTTACGTAGCTCCCATAGGCTACTTAGGGTTGTATATGGTATCAAACTTTTAGAAATGCTTTCGAGAAAATCGGTTTTGCAAACTGGCAAGATCCATCAATAACCGGCTGAGATATAAGCAAAAAAAGGCGACTGCCTCTTTTTTTTGAAGTTTTTTTGTTTTTTACTTAAAAATTATTACATATATGTGTAAGACATGTCTCTTGGAGAATTTTAAAGAAAAAAATTTTCGATTTTTTTAACACAAAAATGATTATATTGGGAAAAAAAGCAAAAAAAAGTGTTTGTGTATTTTGAAAAAAAAAATACTAATATGTATACACACATAGAGAACGTAGTGAAGGGTATATAAGATTCGGTATAGCCGAATATAGCGCTCTTACTAGTTTTATATTAATTGTTGTGATTATTCTATTAAATAAATCTCTTTTAAAGTCTAAAATATTTAAAATCAAAGGCTTAAGCTGAATTCACCCATTGTGTCTGAACAAAAATTTTGTTCGAACAAATTTTTTTTTATATTGAGTTTGACGTCTCTCCTTTTGAAACTCAATGTAAAATAAAATTTTTTCGTACATAATTTTAGTTCAGACACAATGGGTGAATTCAGCTTTAAGGAAAATCTACGCAGAGGGAAAAAGACGTTCTGAAATTATGCACGGCTGGTGTCAAATTGTGAACGAAGCGTTTTTAGTTTTTTGAGAACATCCGTTCACAAATCTAAAACCAAATGTTGTCAAACTAAGAACAAACTAATAAAAAAAAACCAAATGTTGTCAAATCGAACGGTTCTTTTCCTCTGTGTATAATTAAACAATAGTTTTTTTAATTAAAATTTAATTAAATTAAATTTTTTTTATCAAACAATAACAAACATTTTCCTAGAAGTTTAAATGTATTTTAATTTTTTTATTTCAAAATGTTATTTTAATTTAATAAAAATCTTCTAAAACATTAATTATAATTTTGCAAAATTTTGTTTATAAATTCAAAATTATTTAGATAATTTTTATAAATAACAGAGGTTATTTATCCTTTGATAATTCTTA
>NDXZ01062211.1:0-13425 GCA_003055125.1 Paykullia maculata | reverse complement strand
TTCGGTATAGCCGAATATAACGCTCTTACTAGTTATTGTACATTTTGTCCTTACAATTGTGTATATGTATGTATTGTAATAATTTTTTTTTTTGTTTTTGTCACGATATATGAATACTTGCCATTAGGCTTACAAAAATTACAGTTTTTTCCACACAAATACTGTGATTCATTTAAATAAGGAGCCTTAGATAGAGAAATATACATAAACATAGGTGAAAATGCCATAAGGCAGCTTAGATTCAAACCAGGAAATATGACATTAAATTCTTATATTCCTTTTTTTGTTATCTTCTATTTAAAATCAATTTTTCCTATTCAAATGGATTTTATTTTATTAGCTCCTACATATTCTGTAATATGAAAATATGAACGTATGTGTGTGTGTGTGTACATATGTGTTCTAAACTGTCATATTCTCTAAACCTTATGTACATATGTGCATATGTATATAAAATATTATCAAAAATGTATATTAAATTTATAAAATACCTGTAGCTGCTTACAGTCTCTAAAAAAAAAACTTTCGAAATATTTCCTAACAATTTTGCTTAGATGTGTATTTGTGTGTAATAAAAATTACTTTGACAATAATACTATGTTGATTTGATGAATGGATGTTTCCTGTTACAATTTAAGTAATAAAAAATTTAATAAACATTTGCCAAACACATGTCTTTTACACCATGAAATTAATGAAAATATTCCATTACTGTACGATATGCTATAGGTGATGGTAGGATTATATGCAACACAATTGTATGATTTTTAAATTATGTGATAAAGATATGCGTGAAATTGGTATGGAAATAAATAAAATTGTAGGCAATTGGGTTGGTGAAAAAAAAAACAAGTAAGAGCGTTATATTCGGCTGTGCGAAATCTTATTTACCCTTCACTAAGTGTATTTATGTATGTCAGTATGTGTATATACATATGTATGTATTAACATGTCCGAAAGGTATTTTAAGTCTAAGAAAAGTTGATTTATGTATGATAGGGTTTTCGCCCATATCTTTGCTGATTCTGGGCGAATTAGAAATTTTTTTTCAAATTTCCCAAAAAAGCATGTCTTGCTTATATCTCGTTAATTGTCGGATTTTGATAATTTTCAATAGCAAGAATCCTGCAGAAACTTCTGATCATTTGATACCAGCAACGCATCCAAACGACACCAGGGAGCCGAGAAAACTTAATTTCAACAGACGGGCAGACTGATAGACGGGCAGACGGACATGGCTTAATCGACCTCCCTATCTGTAAGGAATCTGAATATATACATTTTATGGGGGCGCAAATGAATATTGTTAAAATTACAAACGGAATGAGAAACCTATATTTACCATTGCCACGTGCGGTGAAGGGTATAAAAATACATACATATGAATAAATCATATGTCACTGCTCTCTCTTACTGGCACTTCAATTTACAATTTTACATTATAAGTTGAATAAGAGCAAGTAGAAAACGTTAAGAAGAAATCCCGTGGTTTTGGTTTAAGGAAACAATTTTTATTGGTTTTATTGATTTTTTTTAATGTCATTTGAGTTTGTATTCCTTTTCAGTTTTTTTTTTTTTTTTGTTTTCATTTTTAACTTAACCATAAACATTTTTTAATTTTTTCAAGACATGGTTTTAAAGTTTACTAATAACACAAGGCAACAAAATTGAAAAAATTTTAAAGGCTTTTCAAGCCACTATACAATTTTGATGTATTCTGGTTGCAATAGTACAAATATGGTTCAAATTTAAAATTCTTTGAAAAATCTAAAAAATCTTGAATTTTAATTAAAAATTAAAAAAAAAACTTCTTCATAGAATTGAAAAATTTGATCATTTTAGCCTTTTAGACTTAGGTAGCCATGAAGCATCAAATCTATATGGTGGTTATTCAAGCCTGTTGACCTGTGTAATCTGTTTTAATCACCAGTGAAATGCAGCAGATAGATCATATTGCAATTATATAGTTCAGCTTATCATGCCGAAAACTTATAATTTTTTATTTTTTTAAACTTGGTACTAGAAGTCCCCTTAAACAAATTGGTAAAAATAAAAAAACGAATCAAATTTGATGATGATCAGTTTAAAATATAGATCGCTTTTTCCATACAAAGCCAACTCCTGAAATCATAAAAAAACACACGAAACTTTTTAAAATATAACAGAGCCTTTTTTAAACTTGCCAATAGCAAGAGTTAATTGCCAATAGTAGTCAACAATTACCGCTGACCTGAATGAAAGATCATTCTACCCTAAACTTTTAACGTAAGGCTTATGCAATTAAAGCTGCCATTTTTATAGTTCGCTTTTTTGTTGTGAGTAAAAAGATAAATTATAAAACATGTTTGAGGAAATTCTTCAGTGGTTTTCTATATTTCGTTCAAAAGGGTTATTTTTGTTTTACAAATTTTTTGTGATAACAAAAAACAGTTACAGGTCATTTTATTTCTTAGTTAGGCTAAAGTAACATTTAACTAACATTTTAAACGCAAGTTATAATAACGGGCCCAACACTAGTTTTTAAAGACACAATTTCCAAAAAAAAAAAAAAATTACCACAAACAATTTCACTCTTTATGAATGTGTCATGGTGTTAAGTTAAGAATGAAAGTAAAGCAACTGACTATAACTTTCTTACTTTTCTTTTTTTTGAGGTTAAATCTGATACATATATTATGGAATAGAAAAACGACACCACTCTTTGTCAAATACTTTATTTTTAAATATATATTTCACTTGCTATAAAATGAAGATCATATTACTAAAACGTAAATACATATGCAAATTTTACAATAACAATAAAAAAGCAATTTGCAAACAATATTATTTGTACTATTTATTTAAATTATTTTGACATAAAGAAAATGTTAAATGAAAATAATTGCTTAAGACCTAACAAATATAGCTTCTATATCGTGCCATAACCGCGGAAATAGCATGAGCGACACAATTTTCAAAAAACGTTTTTTTCTATAAATTTGTTCATTGACATCACTCGCATCATCTCTTAAAATTGCGTTGTCATACAATCTACCGTTACGAATTTATAGCAAAAACAATTTTAGCTTAAGCGCATATTGATAGTTTGTTTATATTTTGTGTGACAGCGGTTTGTCGCTTAAGCTAAAAAGATATAATATAAAAAAACTTTATCCTGTAAAATTTCATTTCTATCGCTCAAGCTATTTCCGCGGTTATGGGACGATATGTTTTCTTACATTAAGCGTTTTTCAACATAAAAACTGTGACTACCAAGGAAGACGGAATTTCCTATAGAAAATTAAGTTATATCAGGTCAATCAGACCAAATCTAAGACAGTATTGAAATGCAAGCGAATGATTAACTATTACTCAGAACGTGGCCAATTACGGATTATATGGGTACCTGGCAATTGCGGTTCAACCAGGTATGAACGGGCAAATAATCTGGCAATTAAAGTTAAAAAACTTTAGGCAGTGGGTCTAGAGAATTTGAAACTCTTCGTTGTAACAAAGGCCGAGTTAAAGAGCTGGACAGAAATAACCCACAAGGAGCAGTGGAGCAATGAAACAGTTGAAAGAATTACTAAAGCCCTATAGGGGTGATCCTGAGGAGGATAGGACAAGGGAACTCCTGAAATTAAGGAAACCGGAATTAAGTAGGGTGTACTGACGGAACACTTGAACTTACGAGCACACCTTCACCGGATGGGAGTGGAGGAGAATAGCGACTGTAGGGCATGTTTGGAGGATATCGAAACGATGGAACACCTTCTATGCCACTGCCCTGCATTTGCACATGCAAGGGCCCAGTATTTTGCGTCGGGCACTATACCGAACGTTGCTCACCTAGGAGGTGTTGGATGGGAAGTTCTGAGGTAATTCGTTAGAATGACCGAATTTCTGTAGGCAGTGCGATTTTTCTCGCACTTTTTTGCTTCTCTTTTTCCTTTTCTTCTTTTTTCCCCTTTTTCACACCGCAAGAAGCGCACAACATGCCAACTGCCGGCTTAAGTGTATGACCTATGTGACATGAGACTCTTTGAGGCTCCTTTTATCGACCTACCTACCATTAGGTCAATCTGCAACACTAAAATTTATACCAAGGGTTACTAGCAGATTCGTAACGTTTACGTTTATATTTACATATGTATAAACCAACAAATAAAATTTTTCATTTGCATAAGGACCAACTGGTAAAAATATTGTTATGATTCTCACAATCTAAAAAAAATAACAATTTTGCTATAACAAAGAAGTGAATGTTACATTCAATGTAAATTTCTTGAAATTTTTGTTATATTTAAATCTGCTCTCGATTTTATTTCTTTTGACAAGACACAGATTTTTAATGCTTAAATAACATCAATCATAATTAAAAAACTACTAAAACACTTTTTTCAACCTGGTATTTCCAGTTAAACACAATACTACTACTTACATATATACGTACATACGTACATACATACATACTTATGTTTGTACATACATATGTACATATGTATATAGCCAAAAAGTGTGTGTAAAAAAGATTCAATGTTTGAGACTATACCTGTACTACTTCTGGCTTTTTTCAATAGAGCAACCTCAATGTAGTTGTCGTCGTCTTCAGCACGTTGCACACTAAAGACCATGGGACCAACTGGAATACGAATAGCATTGCCACTAACGAAATCAACAAAAGTTGACATACTTCGACCGGTTTCAGTTGTTTTTGAATTCAATTTAGATTTTGTTTTGTAGGTCGACGTTGGCAATTTAACTAAATCCAAGAAACCAAATTTAACCGTTTCACCACGACGATACGAGTTTAAAATGCCACTGGCCAAGGAGTATATGCAACTGGCATTATTAGCACATTTCCATGAAAGTTTATCCACAAAATCCGTATTAACATGAGAGGAAGTTGTTGATGATGAGGACGCTGATGTTTTACCATCACCAACATCATCTGATAACTTGTTTATCAAATAGCCATCGTGTTTGTTTTTGTTACTGTTCGCATTAACACTATTTACACCACGAGAACGTATTTCGGCCTTTACCGCGGCCGGTATTATACATACATAAGCAATTAGCAACACTGTTATCGTTTTCAATTGTTTTAAATGAAATTTTTTATTAGACATTTTTGGTTTTGTTTTTTTTTTTCTTTTGCACTAAAGGATTTTTATTTAAATTACAGTTTCAATTTAAGGTTTTAATTATAATGCACACATTTATCCTGATATCCTGGACCTGAAATGTCCAGTTTTTGTTGTTTGTTTTAGGTGAAAAACGCGAACGCGTATTACTTCTTTCTATTGTTTTTATGGTGTGAATATATTATTGCGGCTGTTCAATGTCGACTAATTATTATTTCAATCTTGCAACTCAGTTTTATTGTCTCTGTGGCATTAACTATTAAAAAAAAAGCTACATACTAAGATCATTAAACAGAGGCAAATTATAAATAAAAGAATGCTACAAACTATGTTTTTTTTTAATAAATGCAGATACTTTTGTTGTTGCATTATTATGATTAAATATAGTTTAGTTTATATTTTGCTAATTCAAGGCTAAGCACATTGGGGGTAATTCAGAAAAAAATTTGTTAAAAAAAATATTTCTATAGCTCCATCATGGCCGAAAAACTATACTCTTAAGCTGAATCCACATATTGTGTCTAAACAAAAATTTTGTCCGAACAAATTTTTTTTATTCACCCCTATCGTGAATAAATTTTCTCTTAAATTTGTTTCCCTTCCCCAATATTACAAAACTGAATAATTAGTTCCTTGAAATATGTTCCCTTTTTTGTATTAGTTTGTTCACTTTGTCTAGGGAACAAAAAATTTACATTTGGGAACAAAGTTTTATGGGAACAAAATTTCACATGTTATTCACGATTGAGTTTTATAAAGACAGACGTCAAACTCAATACAAAAAAAATTTGTACAAACAAAATTTTTGTTCAGACACAATGAGCGAATTTAGTTTAGAAAGTTTGACTTCTCTCTTTTTAAAACCCAATATAAAAAAAAATTTGTTCGGGACAACATTTTTGTTCAGATACAATGAGTGAATTCAGCTTTACGGTAAAAACAGTCTAACGTAAATGTATTCGCTGAGCATCAGCTAACACTGATAACTATCAATTTAAAAATGTTTAATAACCTTATTAATTTTTTTAATTAATTATATCTTATATGTATGCAAAAAATACCCAAAAAAATTTAATATTCTTTTTTGAAAAATATTTAATTTAATAAATTATTTATTTAACACTTTTAAAATATTTTTTATACAAGAAAAAAATTTTTTTCCAAAACAATTTGTTAAACTTATTCTTTCTGAAAAACTTTAAACAAATTTGGTATCTTTGAAAAGTTTATAATAAGCAATTACTTTAATTTTTAAAAACATTAATTAAGTTTCTATTTCATTAAATAAAAATTTGATCTGTTAAAAATTTTAATTCGTAAATCTTCAGATGTTTTCGATAACTTCTCTATTTTTTTTTTTAATTTTAAGAAACGCTTAGATTTCTGAAATACATATGCCTATGAATTTTCTTATTTTAATTCATTTTATATAAATGATTCATGTGGTTAGGGATGGGAAACTATCGATAATGGTTACAATAGATGTTTTTCGATAGTTTTTAATTAAACATCGATAACATCGATAGTACTATCGATTTAAAACAAAAGTTTAAACAGAAAATTTAAAACGTAAAACCCAACTAAAAGTTGATTTTATATGTTTAAAAAATAAAAATTCTTATTCAAAATGGAAATGATTTTTTTTAATAGAAATACGAGCATATCCACTTTATTTGGTTTAAGGCGACTTCGCCTAATATTTAAAATTTTACCGGCTGCTGAAAAGCATGTCTCAGATTAGATTAAATTAGCTTTTATTCTCAACCCAAATATATACATAAATATATCAATAGTTTTAAACATATTCTTTAATTTTTTTCAAACTTTTTTTTATTCGCATTTGGTTAAAGGACATCACTTTGTCATGAAAGCGTAAAATTTGTATCTATATCTAAAGTTTGTGTGTTGAGCTATTCACATCGAACGTTGTTTCTTTTGATAAAAAAAAATAGGATTGCAATTGCCTTTAAACGGATGATGAAAGCTCATTTGGAATGTTTCCATCCCATTAAGACTTTAACAGGGGGTTTACACGTTGAACAGACACACGTCTGCTCAAATGCGAATTTATAAATTTGATGGTGATTTGGTAGTAGAAACAACTCTAAAAGAAAGCTTGAAAAAAAGTAATCGTGTAAACAAACTGTCGCCATTTAAATTTTTAAACCATATATTATAAATACTATCGCTATCGATAGTTTATTTAGCTATCGAAATTTTCGATATTTGTTAACAATCGATACTATCGTTAGTACCATCGATAGTTTCCCATCACTAATCTGGTAACAGTTTTACAAAAAGAGTTTTTTTTTAAACTTTGTTTGCGAACCCTGATCTAATATGAAATGAAATCGAAAGTGGTACTAGACTCTGTTACATCTATTAACAAACATGGTACCAAAAATAGTCTGACACTACGTTTGGCGGATTAAATTATTTGCAAGGATTAAACACCTGTATAATATATGTATGGCTGGTAGCGATGTTGGCAGCTCAAACACGAGAATCGGATGATTTGTTCTCATAAGTCATTCTTCTTAAATACTCTTTCTTATTACTTTATCCAAATGGCCCTATGCTCCTTGCAGGAATAAAAGAAATGAATATACATCCATACATATACATATGTTGGGTAACTGGCCATGAGGGCCATGTAGGAAATATACGAGCTGGTTGTCTAGCTTACAGAGGGGCTTAACGTACCTTTATTGGATTACAACCCTTCTTTGGTATCTCAAATAGTTACCTAAGAGGGCGACTTAAGTTTCTGGTTTAAGCCAGAATGGCAAACTTCTATGTGCCTCAGACAATCAAAGCGTTTTATAGAACTTTCACGAAATAAATCCTACTATCACTTTATAAGAGCGATCTCAGAGTGGTTCACCGGACATTGGGGCCTTAAAAGTCATCAATTTATTATTGGGAACGTTGAGATCAAACAGTGTAGATTTTAAAGGACGAGCAATGAGTCTTCGGATTGTAAGGTACTAATGGCATACAGATTTGACTTCTTTGGAGCACCGATAACGACCCCAAAGGAGATATACGGTCTCTTACCTAAAAAGCCAATAGGGTTCATTTATAGCCTACACCTGTCCGGGTGAAAGAAGCGGATGCACAAAAGATCTTAAAAAGTCTAGGTTCTTTAAGACTTCCCAAAAAAAAAATATATTATTATTATTTCCACATTTTAGAACGTTTAACCCATAGTGAATAGTGTTAGATTACTTCAAAGGAGTCTACTTCTGAGGTATTAATTACACCGCAAAATAAAAAAAATTAAAAAAAACATGAAGAAAAATATGGAAAAACATATCGTTTTCATTTCAGTGAGTAAATATAAGTGCAAGTTTTTATTATTATTATTATAATTTTTTTTTAGTTTTACTTTAATCTATCTCTTTGCAGTTTGTTTTTTTTTGTTTGTATTTTTTGTTTCTATTTTAAAGAGCTGCGTGTACTACGAGCAGCTTCAGTAAAAGCAGCATGTTGTTTTTCGTTGGGCACTGACTGCTCTTGCAGAAGACATTAATGGTGATGCTGAAATTGCATGTTGCATAAAAATAAAACCAAATGCTTTAATTGAAAAGCGTTTATAATTTTAAATTCGATGTTAAAAAATCGAAACAAATCTTTGGTCTGATGAACCCGCGCAATAACGAGCTTTAATAAACATACTTCTGAAGAGTGTATTGATGTAGTTGAAAATTGCTAGTAAAACAGTTTTTGTTAATTAAAAAAACATAATTAAAAATCCACGTAAAAGTCAATAAACCATGAAAATGTTTTTTTTTTTTTTGGTTTGCTTATTGATTCGAAAATAATTGGAATGTTAAAAAAATATTATTAAAGAAAAATAGTTTACATAAAAAGAATGTTTGAAAAAAAATTAATTTTTCTCAAAATAAAAAATAATACAATTAATCTTTAATCTTTATCCAGAAACACTATTATATAGTCATTTTAAAAAAAAGTTTAAAAAAAATTTTTAATCTTTATAAGTGATTGTGTTTAAATTTCTTATTTAAAAATTAACATTAATCGCTAATTAAACTGCATTTAGCATTTTTAATACTTTCATTATTAAATTACCATTTGTTTATATTTTATTTATTTTTTTTTTGCAACTTACCTTGTCAGCACTGCAGCCAGCCAGCCAGCCAGCATATTTTTAATTTAGCTAAAATGAAAAATAAAAGTGAGAAAATTAATAAATAAAGAAATATCCATTAAAGTTCAACAGTGAATGCCATGTTTAAATGCTATAAATACTTTATTGTTTTAATTAATATACGTTTAAGAAGAAAAAAAGCAACTACTACAAACTATTGTAAATAAAAACTAAAAAAGAGATCACTTTTTCTTGTAGCAATAATTGTAATTATACAAACAAAAGTAATTATGTTCAAAAATATGCATTAAAATTTACAACCGTAACTTTTTTCTTTCATTTAGTTTTGCTGCAAATCGACATATGTAATTAAACTGCACTTAAGTGGCAAATAACGAATTTTAAACAAAATATTTCATTTTGGTTAATTCTTAAGAATATATTTTTGTTAGAAATAATGTAAAAAAAATTGTTACATTTGACAAAAAACAATATACTTTGACCCCTCAATTTATTTATCCTTAAGAAACCGTAGCTAAACGTAAGTTAAACTTTTAAAAACATTTACTTGAATGCAAGTATGCAAGTGGCATGAACACATAGAAGCTTTGACTGGGAGATTTATTTGACTTCCAATGATTTTTGACATCTTTTATTTTAAATTTTCTACAAGAACTTTAAAAATTATATTAGAATTTTGTTGATGTCATCGTTCTCAAAAAGCTCAATCATAAGTTTTAAATTTAATTAATTCTAGTGAAGATAGTTTTGTATTATACAACAAATTTATTATCCTGGCATTAGTAGTGATATTATTGAGTTTCCTTAGCTATGCAAGGAATTTAAAACAAACATTTCAACTAAGAAGTTTTGCCAAGAAAGCAAACATTTTTTACATTTGCATATTGCCACCACATTGCTTGGTAGTACTAACAAAAAAACATAATTTGTGATTCTATGGTTTGATTAATATTTCTAATAATTATTACTACACTCTAAATGACCTATATGTACATATTTCGTAATTTTAGGCCAGTTTTTAAAATTTGGAATATAAACAAGATAAGTGTGTTACCGCTACAAATTTTTAAGTTTAAGAATATATAAGAGGGGGAAATGTCCTTGCAAATAAGAAACTAAAATTGTCGCACGTATTTATTGTCGAATATGTAAAATAAATACCATTTTTTGACCAATTCTAATAATTTTTGTAGCTTTTATACCATATTTAACTTTAAGGATATATATATAGGACGTGAGCGTGTCCTTGCACTGAATTGGAAAAACATTTTTATAAACACATTGACCTTACTATAAGTGTTTTGTGTACGGAATTAATTTAAGAAATTTTATTTTTTTTCACTTTTTTTTAGTTTTTTGAAAGAGGACATTTTTGAGTTTAACGTGTCCTGGATCTGATTTGAATAAAATTTGGTGAAATCATTAAGGATATCAGATCCACTGACTATACAAAATTTCATGAAGTTCGAACTTTTTTTCAACTTTTTATGACATTTTTTAATTTCAGGATATATGGGAAGAACACGAATCCTTGCTCCGAAATTTTTGAAATTTTAAATTTAATTATACTTTATTAATCTGAATATGTGTGCCAAATTTCAACTCTTTACAATAACTCCTTTCACTTATGGCCCCTCGTTATATGAAATAGGACACTGTGCGACGTGGCCTGATAAATGCTAAATATCACTTAACTTGTTGGTATACGGAACAAAATTATTAAGATCAAAATTAATAAGAATAAAATTTCCTATAAAAAAAGATTCGAGTCAAGTTCCAAGAATGAATGGTTTCGGTTGTAAGGACAAAAAAATATGAATTTTAGTGAAAAATCCCTATTTTTCCCAAATTCATCCTCAATGAGGCACGTGTTAGCGTTATCCGATTGGGCTGAAACTTTGCCAATCGTATTTTCTAGCCTATTGGCACATTTAAGGGGGTTGCCCCGATAGAAAATATAAAATTGATTTATTGTAACCACCCTAGTGTATATTTTAATAAAATTACCAAAAAAAAATTATTACTTTGGACATTTTTAAAATCAAACAAAAAACAAAACATGGTAGCCGCTTATTAACTGCAAAAAAACACAAAAAGTTCTCTTAAAACATTTTACAATAAAACTGTTTAAAAAAGTCGTCATCTTTTTACACCACATATCAAATGTGTGAATAGTAACAACAACTAGATATGAGCTATTCCGTGATTTTTGAAGAACATCATAAACAGTGACTGTGATCACAGTTTGTTACGTTTTACGTTTTTGTTGTTTTTAGCTCCTCTTATATGAGAAGAATGTTCTTTTAAACAGTGATCGTGAAAAAAAGTAAAAGTACGAAAACTTACTTCACAAAGTAAATTAAAAGTAACAGCTCGCCGGCTACAATTACTTAACATTTCTAGTCGCTGTTGTTAACAGTGATTTTCCACTTACAGTTATTAAGTCACGGGTACAGAAATTTCGCTCATCTCTATCAACAGCTCATCTCTATTATCAAAAAAACAACAAAGTTTTCTTGGCACTCGAGTTATTGTGAAAATTGTACATCATCCTTTAAAAATATTGTGAATAACTTTAATTACATTTATTATCAATTATGATCACATACGATGCTTTGCCTTTTTGAAGTCTTAACTAGTACGTAATAACTGCAGACAAATAAACAAATGTACCTGTGCGCTTATTTTGGCCCGATCATTTTATATAGAAAATATATGTTAAAATTTTTTTAATGAATCTTCAGAATAATTTAATTGAAAAAAAAAATCCAAAACTTTTCTAATTACAAATAAATTTAGGATAAATTTTATTTTCCTTTTGCAAAAACTTATGGAAAAAACCAATAAAACTCTTTACCAAATTATTTTTTCTGACAAGTATTTTTTCCTTTCACACTGCACCTCCACCATCAGTGGTGAAAGAAGATAAACAGAAAATTGCCATTTTGAATGTGACAGCAAATAGTGTGACCATCTTATGACTAAATTAGCCACAAATTTTATTATCCCTTCAAGGTAAATGGGTTTCATAGAAAAAAAGTTATAAAACAAAATCTTAAAAAAACTTTTCTTTATGATTGCATGTTAACACATAACGTGCGTGTTTGCGATTAATACTGATTACAAACAAAACAATATACAAATATAGTTGTAGAACCTTTAAGCTACTTTTCAGATTAACTTGTTATGAAAAACATCTAAAGGGAAGGAGTCAAGCTTTCAAAATATTATTTTCGGAAAAAAAGATATTAAATGTAGTCGCAGCTACAGTAAACTAAAATGGACTATCAAAATAAATTTCTTTTATTTATTTCTTAATTTTTTTTTTATTTATTTGCAATAAAGAATGTTGTCGCAAGCCTTTGAGGTCAAAATTACCTGGTCTACAATACATACATTTATGGTTATTTTATTAATAATTTCATATTTTAATAAGTTTTCGCGACGTTTCTTTTTATTTCATAATTTTAAAATAAATCCGATTTTTCTTTTATTATTTAAAATATTTGGTTTTAGAAATGTTAAGCCCAACCTGCTTTTTTTGTTTGTTTTAATACACAAATAGAACTATTTTTAGATATGCATTTATTAAAACCTTTAAATAATTTCTACAAAAGTATTCTTACAAAATCCGACCATTGACTGTGTTGCTTGGGTTGTGTAAATAAACAAATTTTAAAATTGGTTCGACTCTTTTTATACCCCAAGCAACACAGTCTTACTATTTCACGACTTCAATGCTCGGATTTTGTAAGAATACTTTTGTAGAAATTAGTTAAAGGTTTTAATAAATAATTTTAGTCATTTCGGTCATATTTATTCCACTTTTGATACATTTCTGGTCGCTATATTTTTTATATATTTACTGTCCACGTTACGACCACGTAAATATATCGTACAATGACTTGTTGCTTTTAGTCTATTTGCAACGTCGTAGTGACGTTATTTGTGGTCGCCAAACGACCGTCATCTTTCTGACGAAATATATGCAGCATACTTTTAGGTATTATTAATTGGCAAGTCGTATAATGTACATATTTGATCCTATATTTCCGAAAAAAAAGCGACTATTATTCGTTTTTGGTTGAAATGTGTTCGGTTGATAATACATGATACATGATGTAGCCGCCACTTTTTTTAAAAACAAATTTTTGCCATGATAAAAAATTT